>JAIUJO010000018.1:30000-32500 GCA_023846275.1 Vanilla planifolia | reverse complement strand
GAAGAAGCTGAAGAAGAATAAGATGAAGAAAAAGAAGAAGAAGAAGAAGAAGAAGAAGAGGAAGAAGAAGAAGAAGAAGATGAAGAAGAAGAAGAAGAAGAGGAGGAGGAAGAAGAAGAAGAAGAAGAAGTTTAGAAGAAGAACAACAACAAGAAGAAAAAGAAGAAGAAGAAAAAGATGATGATGAAGAAGAAGAAGAAGAAGTTGATGATGAAAAAGAATTAGAAGAAGGAGAAGAAGAAGAAAAGGAAGGTCATGGTGATGAAGAAGTTGAAGAAGAAGAAGATGAACAAGAAGAAGAAGAATAAAGAAGAAGAAGTAAGAGAAGAAGAAGAAGAAGAAGAAGAAAAAGTTGTAGTAGTAAAGGAAGAAGAAGAAGAAGAAGAAGAAGAAGAAGAAGAAGATGAAGAAAAAGGACAAGAGCAAGAAGAAAAGAAAAGGGTGAGGAAGAAGTAGAGGAGGAAGAAGAAGTAGTAGTTGATAATGAAAAACATGTTGAAGAAAAATGGAAGAGGAAGAAGAAGACAGAGATGAAGAAGAAGAAGAAGAAGATGTAGAAGATGAAGAAGAAGAAAAAGAAGAATAAGAAGTAGAAGTAGAAGAAGAAGAAGTGGAAGAAGAAGTAGTAGAAAAATAAGAAAGAATAATGAAGATGTAGAAGAAGAAGAAGAAGTAGTAGTAGTAGTAGAAGAAGAAGAAGAAGAAAGAAGAAGAAGAAGAAGAAGTAGATGAAGTAGAAGAAGAAGAAGAAGAAAAAGTTATAGAAGTAGTAGCTGTAGTAGAAGAAGAAGAAGAAGAACAAAAAGAAGCAAAAGAAGAGAAGAAGAAGAAGAAGAAGATGACGAAGAAAAAAAAGGAGGTGAAGAAGAAAAAGAAGATTAAGAAGAAGAAGAAGAAGAAGAAGAAGAAAAAGATGAAGAAGAAGAATAAGAAGATGAAGATTATGATGATGAAGTAAAAGATGTGGAAGATTAAGAAGTAAAAGAAGAAGAAGAAGATGAAGAAGAATAAGAAGAAGAATAAGTAGTAGAAGTAGTAGTATTAGTAGAAGAATAAGAAGAAGAAGAAGAAGATTTACAAGAAGAAGAAGACGAAGATGAAGGAGAAAAAGGAGATTAAGAAGAAGAAGTAGAAGAAGAAAAAGAAGACGAAGAAGACGAAGTAGAAAAATAAGAAGATGAAAAAAAAGAAGAAGAAGAAGAAGCAACAGAAGAAGAAGAAGAATAAGATGAAGAAGAAGATGAAGAGGAAGAAGAAGAAGTAAAAGTAGAAGAAGAGGAAGAAGAAGAAGAAGAAGATGATGATGGTGATGATGAAGAAGATGAATAGGAAGAAGAAGAAGAAGAAAAAAAAGAAGAAGAATAAGAAGAATAAGACATAAAAGAAGAAGAAAAAGAAGAACAAGTAGAAGAAGGAATAGAAGAGTTAGAAAGCAGAACAAGAGGAACAAGAAGTAGAAGAAGTTGAAGAAGAAGAAGAAGTAGTAGTAGTAGTGGTAGTAGAAGAAGAAGAAGAAGAAGAAGAAGATGACGATGATGATGAAGAAAAAGAAGAAGATGAAGAAGAAGAAGTAGAAGAAAAGGAAGAAGAAGAAATAAGAAAAAGAGAAAAAAGTAGTAGAAGAAGAGGAAAAAAAGAAGAAGAAGTAGAAGAAGATGTAAATGAAGGCGAAGAAGAAGGAGAAGAAGAAGAAGTAGAAGAAGAAGTGGAAGAAGAAGAAATAGAAGAAGAAGATGATGAAATAGTGCTAATAGTAAAAGATGAATAAGAAGAAGAAGAAAAAGAAGAAGAAGAAGTAAAGGAAGAAGAAGAAGAAGAAAAAGAAGAAAAAGTATAACAAGTTGAAGAAGAAGGAGAAGAAGAAGAAGAAGAAGAGGAACAAGAAGTAGAAGAAAAAGAAGAGAAGAACAAGTAGAAAAGAAGAAGAAGAAGGGGTAGAAGAAGAGGAAGTGGAAGAAGAAGAAGAAGAAGAAGAAAGAAGAAGAAGAAGAAGAAGAAGAAGATGAGAAAGGAGGAGAAGAAGAAGAAGAAGAAGAAGAAGAGGAAGAAGACGAAGAAGAAAAAGAAGAAGAAAAAGAGAAGAAAAAGAAGAAAAGAAGAAGAAGAAGAAGAGGAAGAAGAAGAAGAAGAAGAAGAAGAAAATTATGAAGAAGAAAGAAGAATAAGAAGTGGGAGGTGATGAAGAAGAAAGAATAAGAGGAAGTAGACGAAGAAGAAGAAATACAAGAAGAAGATGAACAAGAAGATGATGAAGAAGAAGAACAAGAAGAAGAAGAAGAATGATAAAAATATGAAGAAGAATAAGAAGAAGAATAAGTAGAAGAAGAAGAAGAAGGAAAAAAAGAAAAGAAGAAGAAGAAGAAAAATTAGAAGATTGAGAAGAACAAAAAGGATAAGAAGAAGGAGAAGAAGTAGAAGAAGAAGAAGAAGGAGAGGAAGAACAAGAAGAAGAAGAAGAAGAAGAAGATGAAGTAGATGATGATGATGAAAAAGAAGATGA
>JAIUJO010000018.1:2500-5000 GCA_023846275.1 Vanilla planifolia | reverse complement strand
AGCTGGAGGAGGAGGAGGAGGACAAAGAAGAAGAAGATGTTAAAGAAGAAGAAGAAGAAGAAGAAGAAGATGAAGACGAACAAGAGGAAGAAGAAGAAGAAGAAAAAGAAGAAGATTAAGAAGAAGAAGAAGTAGAAGAGCAAGAAGAAGAAGAAGAAGAAGAAGAAGATGAAGACGAACAAGAGGAAGAAGAAGAAGAAGAAAAAGAAGAAGATTAAGAAGAAGAAGAAGTAGAAGAGCAAGAAGAAGAAGAGGAAGAAGAAGAAGAAGAAGAAGTGGAGGAGGAAGAAGAAGAAGAAGAAGAAGAAGAAGAAGGAGAAAAAGAAGAAAAAAATGAAGAAAAAGAAGAAGAAGAAGAAGAAGAAGAAGAAAGAAGAAGAAGAAGAAGAAGAAGAAGAAGAAGAAGAAGAAGGAGAAGAAGTAAGCAGAAGAAGAAGAGGAAGAAGAAAAGGAAGAAGAAGAAGAAGAAGAAGAAAAAGAAGAAGAAGAACAAATAGTAGAAGAAGAAGAAGAAGATGATCATGAAGAAGAAGGAGAGGAAGAAGAAGAAGAAGAAGAAGTAGTAGTAGATGATGATTAAAAAGAAGATGAAAAAAAAGGAAGAGGAAGAAGAAGACCAAGAAGAAGAAGAAGTAAAAGAAGAAGAAGAAGAAGAAGGTGCAGAAGATGAAGAAGAAGAAGAAGATGAAGTACAAGAAGAAGTAGAAAAATAAGAAAGAAGAATAAAGATGAAGAAGTAGTAGAAGACAATGATGAAGAAAAAGAAGAAGAAGAACAATAAGATGAAGAAGAAGAAGAAGATGATGATGAAGACGAAGAAGATAATGAAGCTGAAGAGGAAGAAGATGAAGAAGAAGAAGAAAGAAGAAGAAGAAGAACTAGTAGAAGAAGAAGAAGAAGAAGAAAGGAGAAGTAGTAGAAGAAGAAGAAGAAGAAGAAAAAGTAATAGAAGTAGCAGTTGTAGAAGAAGAAGAAGAAGAAGAAGAATAAAAGAAGAAGCAAAAGAAGAACAAGACGAAGAAGAAAAAGAAGGAGATGAAGAAGAAAAAGAAGAAGAAGAAGAAGAAGATGACGATGATGATGATGTTGAAGCAAGAGATGTAGAAGATTAAAAAGAAAAAGAAGAAGAAGAAGAAGAAGCAAAAGAAGAAGAAAAAGTAGTAAAGTTAGTAGTAGTAGTATTAGTAGTAGAAGAAGAAGAAGAAGAAGAACATGTAGAAGAAGAAGAAGATGATGAAGAAAAAGGAGATTAAGAAGAAGAATAAGAAGAGAGGATAAAGTAGAAGAAGAAAGAGAAGAAGAAGAAGAAGAAGACGAAGAAGACGAAGAAGAAAAAGAAGGAGATGAATTAAAAGAAGAAGAATAATAAAAAGATGAAGAAGAAGAAGAAGAAGTAAAAGAAGAAGAAGAAGAAGAATAAAAACAAGAAGAAAAAGAAGAAGAAGATGAAGAAGAGGATGAAGAAGAAGTATAAGATGATGAAGAAAAGATAGAAGAAGAAGAAAAAGTAGAAGAAGAAGAAGAAGAAGAAGAGGAAGAAGAAGAAAGATAAGAAAGAAGAAGAAAAAGCAGTCGATGAAGAAGAAGAAGAAAGAAGATGAACAAGTAGAAGAAGAAGAAGTAGATGACGTAGAAGAAGAAGAAGAAGACAAAGAAGAAGAAGAAAAAGTAGAAGTAGTGGTGGTAGTAGAACAAGAAGAAGAAGAAGAACAAGAAGAAGAAAAAGAACGAGATGAATTAGAAGAAGAATAAGAAGAAGATGATGATGAAGAAAAAGAAGGAGATGAATAAGAAGAAGAAGAAGAAGAAAATGTAGTAGTAGTGGTAGTACAACAACAAGAAGAAGAAGGACAAAAGAAGAAAAAGAAGGAGATGAATAACAGAAGAAGAAGAAGAAGAAGAAGAAGAAGAAGATGACGAAGAAAATGAAGGAGATGAATAAGAAGAAGAAGATGAAGGAGAAGAAGAAGAAGTAGAGGAAGAAGAAGAAGAAGAAGAAGAAGAGGAAGAAGAAGAAGAAAGCGAAAGAAGTCTAGAAGAAGAAGTGGTAGAGGAAAGAAGAAAAAGAAGTAACAGAAGAAGTAGGAGAAGAAAAATAAGAAGTAAAAGATGATGATGATTAAGAAAAAGAAGAAAACATAATAATATAATAATAATAATAATAACAATAATAATAACAATAATAATAATAATAATAATAATAATAATAATAATAATAATAATAATAATAAGAGGATAAAGTAGAAGAAGAAGAAGAAGAAAAGGAAGTAGAAGAAGAATAAGAATAAGAAGAAGAAGAAGAACAAGAAGAAGAAGATGGAGAAGAAGAAGAAGAATATAGATGATTATGACGATGATGATGATTAAGAGGAAAAAGAAGAAGAAGAAGAAGAAGAAGAAGAAGACAAAAAAGAAGAAGACGAAGAAGAAGATGAAGAAGAAGAAGAAGAAGAAGATGAAGTAGATGAACAAGGAAGTGGAAGAGGAAGATGAAGAAGAA
>JAIUJO010000017.1:6988107-6990607 GCA_023846275.1 Vanilla planifolia | reverse complement strand
AAGAAAAGGAAGAAGAACAATGTGATGAAGAAGTGTAAGTCAAAGATGAAAAAGAAAAAGAAAAAGAAGAAAAGGAAGAAAACGAAGGTGAAGAAGAAGAAGATGAATAAGAAGAAGAAAAAGAATAATAAGATGAAGAAGAAGTTGAAGAAGAAGAAGAAGAAGTGAAAGAAGAAGAAGAAGAAGAACAAGAAGAAGAAGAAGAGGAACAATAATAATAATAATAATAACAATAATAATAAGTAAAAGGAGAAGATGATGAAGAATAATAAGTAGAAGGAGTTGAGAAGGGGAAGAAGAAGATGATGATGAAGAAGAAGATGTAGATGAAGAAGAAGAAGAAGAAGTAGAAGAAGAAGATGATGAAGAGGTAGAAGAAAAAAAAGAAGAAGAAAAGTTGTCAAGGAAGAAGAAGAAGATGATGATGATGAGAATGAAGAAGAAGAAGAAGATGTAGAAGAAGAACTAGAAGAAGAAAAAGAAGGAGAGGAAGAAGGCAAAGAAGAAAAATTAGAAGAAGAGAAAGAAAAAGAAGATGATGATGATGATGTTGAAGTGGAAGAGGAAAAAGAGAAAGAAGATGAGTAGAAAAACAAGAAAAAGAAAAAGAAGAATAAAAAGAAGAAGAAGAAAAAGAAGAAGAGGAAGAAGAAAAGGAAGTAGTAGAAGAAGAAGGAGAAGACAAAGAAAAGGAAGAAGAAAAAGAAGAAGAAGATAGAGAAGAAGAAGAAGAAGAAGAAGAGGAAGAAGAAGAAGAAGAAGAAGAAGAAGAGGAAGAAGACGAAGATGCAGAAGAAGAAGTATTTGAAAAGGAAGAAGAAGAAGAAGAAGAAGAAGAAGAAGAAGAGGAAGAAGAATAACAAGAACAAGAAGGAAAAAAAGGAAGAAGAAGTTGAAGAGAACGAAGAAGAAGAAGAAGTTGAAGAGAAGGAAGAAGAAGAAGAAGTAGAAGACAAAGAAAAGGAAGAAGAACAATTGATGAAGAAGGGTAAGACAAAGATGAAGAAGAAGAAGAAGAAAAGAAGAAAACGAAGGAGAAGAAGAAGAAGAAGATGAATAAGAAGAAAAAGAAGAATAAGATGAAGAAGAAGAAGAAGAAGAAAATGATGATGATGATGAAGTAAAAGAGAAGAAGAAAGAGATGAAGAAGAGGAAGAGGAAAAAGAAAAAGAAGAAGAAGAAGAAAAAGAAAAGGAAGAGGACGAAGAAGAGAAATAAGAAGAAGAAGAAGAAGAAGAAGAAGAGGAACAATAGTAATAATAATAATAGTATTAACAATAATAAAAATAATAATAATAATAATAATAATAATAACAATAATAATAATAAATAAACAGAGATGAAGATGAAGAATAAGAAGTAGAAGAAGAAGTTTAAGAAGAGGAAGAAGAAGATGAAGAGTAAGAAAAAGAAGAAGAAGAAGAACAAGAAGATGATGACGACGAAGAGGTAGAAGACGAAAAAGAAGAAGAAGAAGAAGAAGAAGATAGGAAAGAAGAAGAAGAAGAAGAAGAAGATGAAGAGGTAGAAGAATGAGAAGAAGAAAAAGAAGAGAAAGAACAAAAATAAGTTTTAGAAGTAGAAGAAGAAGAAGGAAAAGAAGGAGAAGAATAAGAAGTTGAAAAAGAAGAAGAAGAAGAAGAAGGAAAAGGAGATAAAGAATAGTAGAAAGAAGAAGTTGAAAAAGACGAATAAGATGAAGAAGAAGAAGAAGAAGTGGAAGAAGAAGAAGAAGAAGAAGATGGTAAAGAAGAAGAAGAAGAGGAAAAAGAAGAAGAAGTAAAAGGAGAAGAAGAAAAAGAAGGAGAAGAAGAAGAAGAAGATTTAATCAAAGAAGAGGAAGAAGAAGAAGAAGAAGGAGAAGTAGAAGAAGTAAAAAATGGAGATGAAGATGAAGAAATGGAAGAAGAACAATATGATGAACAAGTGTAATTCAAAGGAAGAAGAACAATATGATGATGAAGAAGAAGAAAGAGATGAAGAAGAGGAAGAGGAAAAAGAAGAAGAGAAGGAAGAGAAGAAAAAAGACGAAGAAGAAGAAGAAGAGGAACAAAAAATAATAATAATAATAATAATAATAATAATAATAATAATAATAATAATAAAATAAATAAATATAATATAAAGAAGTAAAGGGAGAAGATGATCAAGAATAAGAAGTAGAAGAAGAAGTTGAAGAAGAGGAAGAAGAAGATGAAGAAGAAGAAGAAGAAGTAGATGAAGGAGTAGAAGAAGAAGAAGATGTAGAAGAAGAAGAATACGAAGAGGTAGAAGAAGAAAAAGAAGAAGAAGAAAAAGTTGTCAAGGAAGAAGAGAAGAAGATTATGATAAGAAAGAAGAAGAAGAAGTAGTAGAAGAACAAGAAGAAGAAAAAGAAGAGAAAAAAGAACAAAAAGAAGAAGTTGAAGTAGAAGGAGAAGAAGAAGAAGAAGAGGAGGAGTAAGAAGTTGAAAAAAAGATGAAGATGAAGAAGAAGAAGAAGAAGGAGATGAAGAAGAGG
>JAIUJO010000017.1:6978107-6983107 GCA_023846275.1 Vanilla planifolia | reverse complement strand
AGAAGAAGAAGAAGAAGAAGAAAAAGAAGTAGAGGAAGAAGAAGATAAGGAATAAGAGGAAGAAGAAGAAGAAGAAGATAAAGAAGAAGAAGAGGAAGAGGAAGAAAAAGAAGAAATTAAAGGAGAAGATGAGGAAGAAGAAGAAGAAGAAGAAAAAGAAGAAGAGGTGTTGGAAGAAGAAGAAGAAGAAGTAGAAGTAGAAGAGGAAGTAAAAGTAGAAGAAGAGGAAGAAGAATTAGAAGTAGAAGAAGAAGAAGAGGAAGAAAAAGAATAAGATAAAGAAGTTAAGGAAGAAGAAAGGGAGGAGGAATTAAAAGAAGAAGAAGAAGAAGGAGAACAAGAGGAAGAAAAAGAAGGAGAAGAAGTAGTAGAAGAAGAAGAATAAGAGGAAGATGTAGAAGAAGGAGAAGATAAAGAAGAAGAAGAAGAAGAAGAAGAAGAAGAAGAAGAAGAAGATGAAGACGAAGTTGAAGAAGAAGAAGAAGAAGAAGAAAAAGATGATGATGATCATGATGAAGAGGAAGAAGAAGTTGTTGATGAAGAGAAAGAAGAAGAAATAAAGGAAGAAAATGAGGAAGAAGAAGGGGAAGAAGAAGAACAAGAGATACAATTACAAGAGAAAGAAGAAGTAGAAGAGAATGTAGAAGATGTAGATAAAGAAGTAGAAGTAGAAGAAGAAGAAGAAGTAGCAGTAGTAGAGTAATAAATAGAAGAAGAAGAAGAAGAAATAGAAGAAAAGATGGTGATGAAGAAGAGTTTGAAGAAGATGATGAAGAAGAAGTAGAAGAAGAAAAAGAAGACGTAGACGAAGTAAAAGAAGAAGAAGATGACGATGAAGAAGAAGAAGAAGAACAAGAAGTAGTAAAAGAAGAAGAAGAAGAAGAAGATGATGAAGGAGAACAAGAAGATGGTAAAGAATTAGAAAAGATGAAGAAAAATCAAAAAAAGAAGTGGAGGAAGAGGAAGAAGAAAAGCAAAAAGAAGAAGAAGAGGAAGAAGATGAAAAGAAAGAAGAAGAAGTAGAAGAAGACAAAGAAGATGAAGAAGAAGAAGTTCAAGAAGAAGAAGTAGGACAAGAAGAGGGAAAAGAAGAAGAAGATGATGATGAAGAAGAAGAAGAAGAACAAGAAGTAGTAATAGAAGAAGAAGAAGAAGATGATGAAGGAGAACAAGAAGATGGTAAAGAAAGAGAAAAGATGAAGAAAAATAAAAAAAAGAAGTGGAGGAAGAGGAAGAAGGAAAGCAAAAAGAAGAAGAAGTGGAAGAAGATGAAAAGAAAGAAGAAGAAGTAGAAGAAGACAAAGAAGATGAAGAAGAAGAAGTTCAAGAAGAAGAAGTAGGACAAGAAGAGGGAAAAGAAGAAGAAGAAGATGATGAAGAAGAAGAATTGGAATTAGAAGAAGAAGAAGAAGAAGAAGAATTAGAATTAGAAGAAGAAGAAGAAGAAGAGGAATGATAGACAAAGAAGAAGAAGAATAAAAAGAAAAAGAAGAAGATAAAAAAGAAGAAGAAGAAGCTTATGAAGAAGAAGGAGGAGGAGGAGAAGAAGAAGAAGAAGAAGGTGAAGAAGAGGAAGAAAGGAAGAAGAAGAAGAAGTGGAGGAAGGTGAAGAAGAAGCAGAAGAAGAAGAAGCTGTTGTATAAGGTGAAGAAGGGGAAGTAGAGGAAGAATAAAAAGAAGAAGAAGAAGAAGAAGAAGGAAAAGAAGCAAAGAAAGAAGAAGATGAAGAAGAAGGAAATGAAGAGGAAGAAGAAAATGAAGGTGAAAAAGAAGAATTAGAAGAAGAAGAAGAAGAAGAAGTAAAGGAAGAAGAAGTAGAAGAAAGACAAGAAAAATAAGAAGAACGAGAAGAAGTAGATGAAGAAGAAGAAGAAGAACAAGAGGAAGAAGAAGGAGAAGAAGTACTAGCAGTAGATGAAGAAGAACAAGAAGAAGAGGAAGAAGTAGAAGAAGAAGAAAATAAAGAAGAAGATGAAGAAGAAGAAGAAGAAGTTGAAGTAGAAGAAGAAGAACAACAACAAGATAATGATGATGATGATGAAGAAGAGGAAGAAGAAATTGATGATGAAGAGAAAGAAGAAGAAATAAAGGGAGAAGAAGAGGAAGAAGAGGAAGAAGAAAAAAGAAATATAATTACAAGAGAAAGAAGAAGAAGAAGTAGAAGAAGAAGATGCAGAAAAAGAAGCAGAAGTAGAATAAGAAGGCGAAGTAGTAGTAGAGTAAGAAATAGAAGAAGAAGAAGAACAAGAAAAAGAAGAATAAAAATAATAAGAAGATATAGAAGAAGAAGGTAATGATGATGAATAAGAAGAAGAAGAAGAAGAAGAAGTTGAAGAAGAAGAAGAGGAAGAAGAAGAAGAAAAACAAGAAGAAAAAGAAGAGAAAGTAGTAGTAGTAGAAGAAGAAGAATTTGATTAAGAAAAAGAAGAGGAAGAAGAAGAAGAAGAAGAAGCAAAAGATGAAGTAGTAGTTGTAGTATAAGAAGAAGAAGGGGAAGTACAAGAAGAAGAAGAAGAAGTGAAAGAAGAAGAAGAAGAAGACAAAGAAGAAAAAGAAGATGTAGAAGAAGAAAAAGAAGGAGATGTAGAAGAAGAAGAAGATGATGAAAAGGAAGAAGGAAAAGAAGAAGATGAACAAGAACAAGAAGAAGAAAAAGAAGTAGAAGAAGAGGAAGAAGAAGTAATAGTAGCAGAAGAAGAAGAGGAAGAAGAAGAAGAAGAGAAGGAGGAGGAGAAGGAGGAGGAAGAAGAAGAAAAAGGGGAAGAAGAAAAGGATGAAGAAGAAGACGAAGAAGAAGAAAAAGAAGAAAAAGAATAAAAAGAAGTAGAAGAAGAAGATCAAGAAGAATAAAAAGAAAAAGAAGAAGGAGTCAAACAAGAAGAAGAATGGGAAGAAGAAGAAGAAGAAGAAGAAGAAGAAAATGATGAAGAAGAAGAAGGAGAAGAAGAAGAGGAAGAAGATGATGAAGAAGAAGAAGAAGAAGAACAAGAAGAAGAAGAAGAAGAAGAAGAAGAACAAGTTGAAGAAGAAGAAAAAGAAGAAGTAGAGGAAGAAGAAGATGGGGAATAAGAAGAAGAAGAAGAAGAAGAAGAAGAAGAAAAAGATAAAAGAGAAGAAGAGGAAGAATAAGAAAAAGAAGAAGGAATAAAACAAGAAGAAGAGGAAGAGGATGAAGAAGAAGAAGAAGAAGAAGAAGAAGAAGAAGAAGAAGTGAAAGAACAAGTGGAGGCAGAAGAAGAAGAACAACAATAAGAAGAAGTAGAGGAGGAGGAAGAAGAAGAACAACAATAAGAAGAAGTAGAGGAGGAGGAAGAAGAAGAAGTAGAAGAAAAAGAAGAGGAAGAAGTAGTAATAGTAGAAGAAGAAGAAGAGGAAAAAAATTAGAAGATGAAGAATTAAGGAGGAGAAAAAGGAAGAAGTAGGAGAGAAAGAAGAAGTAAAAGAAGGAAAAGAAGAAGAAGAAGAAGATGAACAAGAACAAAAGGAAGAAGAAGAAGGAGAAGTAGTAGTTGTAGTAGAAAAAGAAGAAGTAGAAGATGAGGAAGTAGTAAAAGAAGAAGAAGATAAAAAAGTAGAAGAAGAAGAAGAAGAAGAAGAAGAAGAAGAAGATGATGATGATGGTGATGATGATGATGAAGAAGAGGAAGAAGAAGTTGATGATGAAGAGGAAGAAGAAGAGGAAGAGTAAGAAGAAGAAGAAGTAGAACAAGAAGAAGATGAAGTAAAAGAAGAAGAAGAAGAAAAGGATGTAAAGGAAAAAGAAGAGGAAGAAAATGAAGAAGAGGAGGAAAAAGAAGAAGAAGAGATGGTAAAGAAGAAGAAGAAGATTATGATGAAGAAGAAGTAGAAGAAGAAGAAGTTGACAAAGAAGAAGAAGATGAAGTAGAAAAAGTTAAAGAAGAAGGAAAAGACGACCATGAAAAAGAAGAACAGGAAAAGAAGAAGAAGAACATATGAATTTGAAGAAGAAGAAGTAGAAAAAGAAGAATTAGAAGAAGAAGAAGAAGAAGAAGAGGAAGAAGAAGAAGGAGTTGAAGAGGATGAAGAAGTTGAAGAGCACGATGAAGAAGAACGTAAAGAAGAGTAAGGAGAAGAAGAAGAAGTAGTAGTAGAAGTGGGGGAAGAAGAAGAAGAAGAACAGGAAGAAGAATATATTGAATAAAAGATAGAAGAAGAAGAAGAAGAGGAAGGTGTTGGAGAGGAAGAAGACAATGAAGAAGAAGAAAGGAGTAGAAATAGAAGAAGAACAAGAAGAAGAAGAAGAAGATGATGAAGAACGACCTGAATTTGAGGAAAAAGAACAAAAAAAGGAGTAGTTGTGGTCGTAGTAGTGGTAGTAGTAGTAGAAGAAGATGGAGAAGAGGAAGAAGTAGATGTAAAAGAAGATGAAGAAGAAGAACAACAACAAGAGAAAGAAGAAGATTAAGAAGGGGACAAAGAAGATGATGATGATGATGATGATGAAGAAAAGGAAGAAGGTGAAGAAGAAATAAAAGAAGATGATGAATAAGAAAAAGATAAAGAAGAAGAAGAAGAAGAAGAAAAAGAAAAAGAAGAAAAAAGAAATGAAGAAGAGGAAGAAGAAATTGAAGAAGAAGAAGGGGAGGAAGAAGAGGAGGATGAGAAGGAAGAAGAAGGACAAGAAGAACAAGAAGAAGAAGAAGAAGAAGAAGAAGAAGAAAAAGAAGATGAAGAAGAATATGAAGAAGAAGAAGAAGAAGCAGAAGATAAGGAGGAATAAGAAGAAGAAGAAAAGAAAGAGGAGGACGAAGAAGAATTGGAAGAAGTAGTGGTAAAAGAAGAAGAAGACGCCACAGAAAAAAAAGAAAAAGTTGAAGAAGTAGAAGAAGAAAATGAAGAAGAAGAAAAAGAAGAAGAAGAAGAAGAAGAAGAAGAGGAAAAAGGAGAAGAAGAAAAAGAAGAAGAAGAAGAAAAAGAAAAAGAAGAGGAAGTAGAAGAAGAAGGACAAGAAGAAGAAAAAGAAGTGGAGGAAGAAGTAG
>JAIUJO010000017.1:6858107-6970607 GCA_023846275.1 Vanilla planifolia | reverse complement strand
ATGTGTGTGTGAATGTTTTTGTGCCAATGTACATGTGTGTTCTAGTGCATTTGTGTGTGCATATATATGAGTGTGCATTTGTATGTCTTTGTATTCATATGTCGATTTGCGTGTTTGCATGTGTGTGTCTATGTACGCATGTGTGTCTTTGTATGTGTCTTTGGATATGCATGCATCTATGTATGTACACATTTGTGTGTATGTGTGTGTGTATGCATATACATGAGCGTGTATTTGCATGTATTTGTGTGTGATTGCATGTGTATGCATTCATGTGTCTCTATGTGTGTGGGTGTGTGTGTGGGTACCTCTGTGTGGGTTTACATTTGTGTGTATGCCTACACTTGTGTTTTATTCCATGAGTGTCTAGAAGCATGTATGCGTTTGTGTTCTATGTCTGTCAACATACATGTGTATGTGTGTATGCGTGTATGCGTGTATGAGTGTGTGTATGCATTTGTGAGTGTGCATGTGCACATGCATATGTGTGTGCATGTGTGACCACGTGGGCATGTGTATATCGTGCGTGTGTTTCAATATGTGTGCTTGTGTGTATGGGTGTGTGTGTGCTTCCATTTATACGTGTGTGCATGCATGAGTGGGTGCATGTGCATATGCATGTGTGTGTGTGTATAAGCATGCATGTGTTTTTTTGCTTGCAAGTGTGCATATGTACATGTGCTTGTGTATGCATGTGGGTGTACATGTGTGTTTTTGTGCATGTGTTTGTGCATGTACATATGTGTGTCTATCCATATGTGTGCATGGGGGTGTGTGTGCATGCATATATGCTTTCGTGTATGTATGTATGTGTGCATGTTTGCATTAGGACGTGTGTTTATGTGCATGTATTTTTACATGCATGAGAATATATATGTTTGTGTGCATGTGCATGTCATAGTTCATGTGATAATGTGTTTGTGTCCATGTGCTTGTGCGTTTTTATATGTGTTTGAATTCATGCATGTTTGGTTAGTTGTGTATGAGCTTGTGTGTTTTTGTATGCATTTGCATTTATGCATGTGTGGTAGTGTATTCATGCATGTGCATATGGTAGTGCATGTGATAGTGTGTTTGTGACCATGTGCTTAAAAGTTCATGAGCCTGTGCTTGCACATGCATGGGTGCTTGTGTGTTTTTGCATGTGTTTGCATTCATGCATTTGTGGTTAGTTGTGTATGTGTATGAGTATGCATGTGTGTCTCTATGTATAGCGTGTGCGACTATGCATGGATGTGTGTGTGCATTCATGGGTGCATGCACACGTGTGTGTCAGTGTTTTTGTGTGTTCATGTTTGCATTTGTGTGCATGTTTGTGTAGATGTGTGGATGTGTGCATGTGTCTGTATGTGTGCATGTGCATGTGTGGGTGCATTTATGTATGCTTATATGTGCATGCATGTGTTTGTCGCATGTGAGTATGTATACATTTGTGTTTGTGCATTTGTCTACATTTTTTTGCATGTGTTGTAACTTATGCTCATGTGTGTGTGTGCTTGCATGCATCTATGTATGCTCACATGTGTGTGTGAGTATATAGGTGTGCATATGTGTGTATGTCTGTGCATGTCAGTGTGTAAGTGTGTCTGTGCATGCGTATATGCATGCAAGTGTGTCTCCATTTTTGGGCATGCGTGTAAGTGTCTATGTGTAGTTTTTCATGTGTTTGTGTATCCTTGCATGCAGGTGTTCTTGTATGTGTGTGGGGGAGGGTGGATACATGCATGTGTGCATGTTGTGCATGTGTACATGCTTACATGTGCATGTGTGTGCATGTATGTGTTGATGTGTGTGTGTGCGCATGTGTACGTCCATGTGTGTGTATGAGTGCATGTGTGTGCATATGCACATGTCTGTGTATGTATGTACGTGTGTGTATGTTTGTGTGTGTGTGTACATGTGGGTGTGTATGTCTATGTGTGCTATGTTTACTTGTGTGTGAACTTATGTGTGTATGCATGTGTATGGGTGTTTTGTGTCTATATGCATATGACTATCAAATTTGGTGAATATGTGGGCATGTTTGTTTTGTGTGCATATGTGTGTTTGTGTGGCTATGTACATGTGTATATACATGTGTGTATATGCCTGTGTCTATATGCATGTGAATGTCTACAGGCTTGTGAACATGTGTGTGCTGGGGTCATGTGTGTGCGTGTTTTCTTGTGCATGTGTGTGTGGGTGTGTGTGTGTGTGTATGTAAGAGTGTGTTTATGTGTGTGACTGCACGTGAGTGTGTACACATGCATGTGTTTGCGTTTGTGCGTGTCTATGCATCTTCAAACATGCATGTGTTTGTGTTTATTATTGTCCATGCATTTTCAAACATGCACATGTGTTCATTTGTTGGTGCATACATGGATGTGTGTTTGTTTGTGGTGTTGTGTGTAGGTGTTTGTGCATGTATGCATTCATATATGCCTATGTTTGTGTCCATCAGTGTGCATGTTTTTTAGTGTGTGTAGTTGCACGCATAAGCACATTTGTGTGTGTGATATTTTTTGTGTGAATGTGGGCACACGTGTGTGCATGTCAATGTTAGTGTGTGTGCATTTGTGTGTGTCTTTATATTCATGTGTGTGCACAAGTGTTTACATGTGCGTGTGCTTAATTGTGCATAGGTGTGTGTGTGCATATGCTTTTTTAGTATGTATGTGTGCATATGTGTGTTTGTCCAAATGTACACAGCAATGTCTATGTGCATGTATGTGTATGTGAATACGTGTGCACCAGGTGTGCACCATATATGTGCATTTATTCTTGTGTGTGTGTGTGTACACATGCATATGTGTGTGTGTATATGTGCAATTGTGTGTGTGTGTGTGTGAATATGAATTTGTGTGCATGTAAGTGAGTCTGCATGTGTGCATCTATGCGTGGGTGCTTATGTAAATGTTTGGTGCTTGTTTGTGTGTTTGTGTGTCTGTGTGGTAGCATGCGCATCTATGCATGTGTTTGTATGCATGTGCATATGTGTGTGTGTGCGTGTGCATGTGTGGGTGTGTGCACATGCACAATTGTATTTGTACAAATGTGTATGCAGGTATATGAGTGTGAATGTGTGCATGAGTGGTTGTGTGTTTGTATATATGTGCATATATGCTCACAAGGTTTTGTAACTGGGCATATGTTTGTGCCTATATGTGTATGTGTGTGTGGGTGTGTACATATTTGTGTGTAAGTGTGTGTGGGAGTGTGTTGGTGTATGTCCATACATGTGTGCATGTTTGTGTTCTTGTGTGTGTATATGCATATGTGTGCATGCCTATGTACAAGAGTGTACATATGTTTATGCTTGTGTTTGTGTTTCTACACATGTTAGTCTGTGCATGAGCGTGTATGCATTTTTGTGCATTTGCCTATGTACATTTGTTTGTGTGTGTGTTTGTGTATACTTGTGTATGTGCATGTGTGTGTGCATTTTTGTGTCTTGTGCATGTATGCATTTGTGTGTGTTTATGTGCGTATAAACATGTGTGCATGTGTCCTTTTGTTTATGCAAGTGTGTGCATGCACGATGTGTATGTGCATATGTGTGCAAGAGTGTGTGTGTGTGTGCATGTTGGTGTGCGTGCATATGTGTGTGTGTGTGTGCATGTGTTTGCCTATATGTGCACAAGTTTGTGTGGTTAAACATGCATGTGTATGAGTGTGTGTGGTTGTTGGCATGTGTGTACGTGTGTGTGTATGTACTTATGCATGCATGTGTGTACATAACCATGTGTGTATGATAGTTTTTGTGTGTGTACTTGTGCATGTTTTCATGTGTTTATGCATGCATAAGCTACAGTGTACTTTTGAGTGTGTCTAATCTGGTGCATATGTGGGCATGTTTCTTTCTATGTTCGTGTGTGTTTGTGGCTATGTACATGCATATAGATGTGTGTGTGTGTGTATGTGTATGACCATATGTATGTTTACAGGCATGTGTATGTGTATGTGCATGTGTTCGTGTGTGTGCATGTTTGCTTGTGCTTGTGTGTGTGGGTTTGTGTGTATGTTTGTGTGTACACATGAGTATGTACATGTGCATGTGTTTGTGTTTTTTTGTGTTTGTTTGTGCAGTTGTGTGTAGGTATTTGTGTGTGTATGAGTGTGTGCATGCATGTGAGTGTGTCTATGAGTGCGCATGTTTGTTTGTGTGTATGTAGTTGCACATGTGTGCACATCTGTGTGTGATTCGGTGTGTGTGTGTGTGTGCGATATTTTGTTGCTTGTGCATGTGTGCATTCTCGTGTGTTTATGTGTATGAGTGTGTGTGCATGTCTTTTTGTTTTTGCATGTGGGTATGTGTGCGTTTACATGTGCATATGTGCACATAAGTTTGTATGTGTGTATGTTGATGTGCGTGCATGTGTGTGTGTGGTTGTGTATGTATATGCCAATGTATGCATGTGCATGCATGTGTGTATACATGTGTGTGCATATTCGTTTGCACATGGCTACATTGGTATTTGTATCACTATGTATGTTGTTGTGCAAGTGTGTGTGTTTATTTGTGTATGAGTATAGGCATATGTTTGCATGTGTCAGCAAGTGCATATGTGTGTACTTCTACATCTCTTTGAGGCTATGCATGTGTTTGTGTGTGTGTGTGTGCATGTGTTTATATGTATGCATGTTTATGTGCTCATATTTTTGTGCATATTTGTATGCATGAGTGTTATACTATAAGTGTGCATGTTTGTACTATTGCATGTTCATGTGCATGCATGTGTACGTGAATGCACATGCATGTGTGTGTGTGTGTAGGTGTGTGTGCATGCATGTGCATGTGTGCATGGGTGTACAAGTTTGTTTTTGTGAGTTTGCTTGTATTTGTGTGTGCAAGTGTGTGCACTTGAGTGGTTGTGTGCTTGTTCCTGTGCATGTGAGGCATGTCCATGGGTGTGCACATGTGTATGCGTGTCTATGCTTGTGTTTATGCATGTGCATTTATATGTGTGTGTCCATGTGTGTGTATCTATGTGTTTATGTTTATATGTGCATGTGCATGCATACGTGATCATGGGTGTGAATGTGTGCATAGATACTTATTCATGTGTTTGTATGCATGTATTTATGCATTTGCATATGTGTGTTTGTGCATGAGTCTTTGTGTATTTGTACATATGTGTACACATGTGTGTGAATGTGTGTTTTTACATACTTGTGTGTGTAATTTTGTTTTTGCACATTTGTACATGTATGCTTGTATGTTTGCATGTGTGTGTGCATGTGCATATGTATTCGTGTGTTTATGTTTGTGTGCATGAGTGTGTGTGTGTACATGTGCATGCATGCATGCATGAGTGTGTGTGTGTGTGTGCATGTCTATGTATGTGTGCATTTATATGCATGTGTTTGTGTGTTAGTTTGCATCTATTGGCATGTGTCAGCATGTGTATATGAGTCCATTTTTGTGTGTGAATGTGTATGTGCACATGTGTGCAACTTATCATATACATGCATGTGATTGCCCATTTTATTGTGCATTTGCATTTATTCATCTATGTGTGCATATGCATGTGTGTTTGTGTGTGTGTGCAAATGCATATGTGCGCTTTTGTTCATGCATTGTCTATGCAGTTGCAAGTATGTGTGTATGTCTATATGTGTATTTGAGCACGTCTATGTGTATGTACTTATGTGTGACTGCTTGTCCATGAATGCATGTGTGTGTATGAATGCATGTGTGCATGTGTGTGTGTGCATGTAAGTGTCTTTGTGTGGGTGTGTGCATTCATGTATATGTGCCTATGTGTGCTTATGCTAGAGCATGTGTGTGTGTATACGTTTGTGCATATGTGTGCCTATTCACATGCATGTGTGCATTGGCATGTGTGTGTGTGTAGGGGTATGTGTGTGTGTGTGCATGTATTTTTTTGTATACACATTTGCATGTGTATGAGTTTGTATGTACATGTGTGTAAGTGTGTATTCATGTGCATATGTTTTTGTGCATGTGTGCATGGGGGTGTGTGTGGGCATGCATGTTTATATATAGGTGTGCATGTTTGTATGTGTGTGTACTTATGTGTTCGTATGTTCTTATGTGTGCCTGGGTGCATGCATTTGTGCAAGCATTTGTACGTGTCTGCATAGGTACAAACATGTGTCCTTACATGCTTGTGAGTGCATGCACAGACGTGTGTGTGTGTGTGCATATGCATGTGTGTGTGTGAGTAGGTATGTTGTACGTGTGGGCATGTGTTCATTTATGTGTTTGTGTGTGCATGTGTGTGGATGTGGATGTGTGAGTGAGCATGTGCACTTGTGGATGTGCATACAAGCATCCATATGTATTTGTATATGTGTGTCTCTACATCTGTGTCTGGGTTATGCATGTATGCTTATGCTAACGTGCATGTGTTCATGTGTTTGTACACACAGGCATCCATACTTTTTGGTGTGTGCATGTGTGGTTGTTTGTGTGCTTGCTTGTGTGTGCATCTATCTGCATATGTTTATGTGTACATCTGCATTAATGTGTTTGTTTGTACTTCTACATGTGTGTGTTTTTGTTTCTTTGTATATCTATGTATGTATGTACATGTGCAAGTGTGTACATACATGTATGTGCATGAGTGCAAGTGTATGAGTATGTGTGTTTGGGTGTATGTGTATGTGTGTGAGTGTGGGTGTGGTGTGCATGTGTGTGTGCTCATGTGTGTGCTCATGTGTGTGTGTAGTTGCATGCATGTGTGCATGTGTTTTGAGTTTTTGTGCATGTGCATGCATACTTATGTGTGGGTGTCTACGTGTGCATGCGTGTGTGCATGTGCATGTGTGTATGTGTGTGTGTGCATGTGAGTGTAGGCATATGAGCATGTGTGTGTGCACACGCACATGTGTTTGCTTGTGAGCATGCATCTTTTTGGGTGTGTTCATATGCGTGTTGTTGTGTGTCTTTGTTCTTGTGTGAGCAAGCATGTGTGCATGCGTCTTTGTGGACTTGTGTGTGTATGCTTATATATATATATGTGTGTGTGTGTGTGTGTGTGTATTTGCACACATGTGTCCTTTTATTTGTGCATGTGTAAGTATGCATGCAAGCTTGTGGGTGTATGCGTAAGGAGCTTACGTTTGTGTATGTGTGTTGTGCATGTGTGCATGTTTGTATTTGTGCTTTTATGTGTGCACATGTGTGTATCTATGCATGATTGTGTGTGTTTGTGTACATCAGTGTGTTCATCTGTGTGTGCATGGGCAAGAGTGTGTGTGGGTGTATGTTGTTTTGGGTGCATGTGTGTGTGTGTGTGTGCATGTGCTTGTGTATGTGTGAATATGATTGTGTGTTTGCATGTGAGTCTGTGTACATGCATGTTTTCATGTGTGTGTGACTGTGCATGCGTGTGTGCTTGTGAGTATGTGTGTGTTCTCGTGTTAGTGTATGTGTGTGTGAGTGCATCTACATTTATGTGTATATTTGCATGTCAATGTGTGTGTTTGTACATGTATGTGTACATGAGTGCATGTTTGTGTGTGTATTAGCACGTTTGTGTATGTCTGTGGACAAGTTTGTGTGCTTTTGAGTGTGTGAGAGTGTGTGCATGTGTGCATACCAATGTGTATGCATGCATGTGTCCATGCTTGTGCATGTGTATGTATGTATGCACATGTGTGTGTGCAAGTTTGTGTGTGTGTGTGTGCTCTTATTTGCATGTGTGAATGCATGCTTGGATGTTTTTTGTGTGTGTTTGTATTTGTCCTTTTGTGTGCCTTTGTTTTGCATGTGTGTGTGTTTATGCATGTGCATGTTTGTGAGTGTGTGTTTATGCATGTGCATGAGTATGCATGTGTTCATGTGTTTGTTTGTTGTTGAGCATGTGTGTATGTGCTTGTGTGCATGTATGCATTTTTGTTGGCATGTGCATGGTTATGTGTGCATTATTATGAATGTACATGTTTTTGTGTGCCTATGTTTGGGTGTGTGCATGCATTCATGCTTGAATTTTTGTAAGTGCATATGTTTGTGTACATAAATGCCTTTGTGTACATGTGCTTGCATGTGTGTGTGTGTGTGCATATGCGTGCATAGTTGTATGTATGCACATGTGTGTCAATCCATGTACATGGTATGTGTGTTAGCATGTGTGTAAGTGTGTGTGCATGTGTACAACTTTGTCAGTGCTTGTGAAATTATGTGCATGCATGTACTTGTGTGTCTTTTTCTTGTCTGTATACATGTGCGTGTGTGTTATTATGCATGTGCAGGTGCGTGTGTGCATACATGCACATGCATGTGGATGTGTTTACATCCACATGTAGTTGTCTATGTACATGTGTGTATATGTGTGTGTTTGTTCACATAGGTGTGTGTGGGTATATGTTTATTTGCACGTGTTAGTGTGTGTGTGCATTCATGCAAGCTTGTGTGTGCTTATGTGTTTGCTATGCTTGCATGTGTGGTTGTGGGAGTGTGTGCATGTATTGATGTGTGTGTGCTCTTGTAGGCTTGTGTGTATTTGTATGTGTACATGTGTGTGCCTGTGCTTATGCATGGGCATGCATGTTCTTGTTTGTGTGTGCAAGTCTCTGTGTGTGGCTATGTAGATGCATGTGTATATGTGTCAGTGCATGTTTGTGTCATGTACGTGTGCATGTGTATGTGTGTGCACATGTGTGTGTGGGCTTTATGTGTGCATGCTTATGCATCTGTGCATGCATGTGCAATTTGTGCATGTTTCCATGGGGTTGTTCATTTTTGTGCTTGTGTTTGTGTGTATGTGTGGGTACATCCAAGTTTGTGTGCATGTGTGTGTGTTTATGCTGGCACATCTATGTAGCTGAGTGTGTAGGAACATGTGTATGTTTGTGTGTGTGGTTTTGTGTTCTTGTGTGTGTTCGTGCATGCGTACTTGTGTGCGTACATGCATGTGGGTGTGTATTACACATGCACATGTGTGTATATGGGTGCAAGTGCATAAGAGTTCATGTGCTTGTGCATGTGTGTGTGTGTGGGAGCATTTGCACATGCAAGTGAGTTTGTATGCATGAGTGCATACATTTGTACATTTATGTACATGGGTGTGTGTGCATATGTGTGTGCATGCATGTGTTTGTGCATGTCTACATGTGTGTGCATGTGCATATACTTATACACAAGGATATTTGTTCATGAGTTTGTATGTGTGTGCATCTACATGCATGTGTTTGCGTGTGTTTGTGCACGGGAGGTGTCTGGGGGTGTATGTGTGTGCATCTACATGCATGTGTTTGCGTGTGTTTGTGCACGGGAGGTGTCTGGGGGTGTGTGTGTGTGCATGTGCTTGCATGTGTTTGTTGGTTTGTTTGTGTGTGTGTACAAGCATACACAAGTGTGTGCGGTTGTGTACATATGTCTGTGTGTTCATTTGTGTGCATGTGTGGTTATGTGCATGCGTATGTAAGTGTGTGTACATGTGTGTATTTTCACGTGAGAACATGTCTGTGTATGTTAGTGCGAGAGGGTGTTTTTGTCATTTTGTGCATATGGGTGTGTGTGTGTGTGCATGTGCATTATGCATGTATGTGTATGTGTGTGTGTATGTGCATATGAGTGATAGTACAACTGTGTCTATGTAGTTGTGTGCATGCATGTGTATATGTTTGTGTGTGTCTTCCTACATAGACAAAAATGTATGCTTGTGTATATGTGTGTGTTTGTATGTGCATCTATTGGTTTGTGTGTATTTGCACATTTGTGTTTAGAAGTGTGTTGTAAGTGTGTGTGTGCATGCAATTATTTTCATATGCATGCATGCACATAAGTGTGTGTGTGGGAGTGTGTGTGTTCGTACAAGCACATGTGTGTGTGCTTACATGAGTGTGTTTGTGCATTTTCATGTGTGTTTGCACATTCATTTGTGTGTACATGCATAGGTGTGCTAGTGTGCACACATATGTGTTCAACATGTATGTGCTACCTTATGCTTATGTGTCTATGTCTGTGTGCATCTATGTCTACATGTGTTTGTGTTGGTGTGTGTGAGTGTATGCAAGTGTGTGTGTTCATGCATGTGAATATATGTGTGAGTTCATATGTCTATGTGTTCATGAGTTTGTACACGTCAGTGTGTTTGTGCTCATCTGCATGTTTGTGTGCTTATACGTGTGTGTGTGTGTGTGTGTGCATGTGTTTGTGTAGGCACATGTGTGTGAATGT
Source organism: Vanilla planifolia (assembly GCA_023846275.1). Lineage (NCBI taxonomy): Eukaryota > Viridiplantae > Streptophyta > Magnoliopsida > Asparagales > Orchidaceae > Vanilla > Vanilla planifolia. The sequence goes on along the minus strand of JAIUJO010000017.1, from coordinate 6,960,481 downwards.
GTGTGTGCTTGTTTGTGCAAGCATTTGTATGTTCTATCTGCATATGTATGTGTGTGCATACATATGCATGAGGGTGCTTATGTTTATAGTTGTGCAAGCATGTGTGCTAAACAAACACAATATAGTTCATTTGCCAAAAAACGGGTAGGTTAGTCTCTAATAATAGACAAACAACTGAGACAGGCTATAACAACCTTATATAAAAAATATGTGGCAACATAAAATCAAAATTAATATCAACAAAATCTTATGCTTGATGAAATGATTAAGGAGGCACAAGTATTTTAATTAAATCAATTAATAATAAAAAATTGATTACTTAACTCATTTGAGATAGAAGTCATTTCAATGAGTGAATGATGTAGTAGGGTGTGGAACCGACGAAATGGGAGCTAGCTGCTAATAGCTTGAATATTCTTACATGAAATGTTTTTATCACATAAAAATTTCTCTATCTAATTTTGTGCAAAAATCTCCTATTTATAGGTAATATATAATGGCTAAAAGTACTTATCAAACACTCAATTCAGTCATTACAATTTTCATAATATTTTAATTAAGAAATTAAAAAAAATCTCCAATGGCTAAAATAGTTGTTGCATAGGAGCTATTCTGTTGAAACACTTCGGAACTGTTCGATTGCAAAAAAAACAATGCAAACCTTTCACCAAAAGACTGGTGAGCTAAACTCTCACAAGAAAAACAACCGAGAGAGGCTATAACAACCTTATAATGAAATCAACAAGATAGGATACAATAACCTTACAACAAATGATAATAAAAGAGACATGTATTTTAATTAAATGAATTAAGAATAAAGGAATTGATTACTTAGTGAGTTTGAGACAGAAAAAAATTTTAACGAGTGAATTAAATAGTAGCTTGTAGAAGAGATGAAATAGAAATAGTTGCTAATGGCTTGAATATTCTTGCATGAAATTTTTTATAACATTAAAATGTCTCCATCTAATTTTTTACAAAAATCTTCAATTTATTGGCAATAAAATTACCACCTTTGAAAAATGTTATACAACGATGATCTTTCGATCATGAATTGCATGATTGGGTGGTTCACATTACTCTCATAACTTCGGAGTTAATTGCCAAAAATATTTATGTTTTTAGTCCCAAATTGCACATTTGTTCTACTATTTTTTTCTTTATAAAGTCTTTTGTAACCTTTATACATAGTTGAATATTTGGGTTTGCTGTCCTTACAAAGTTTTGGAATTAATCACTTGTGTGACTTGCTACATATACCTTATTTGATTTACAAAAGTGGGATTAATGACCCAATCCAAAATACAATATTTTGGGTTTGATTAAGTAAAGCATTTGGTGTATCGAACCTTATTCAAATTAGACCACTGAACGATAGTGGTTCACTGTAGCAACCCAGTTGGATCAGGCCTTAATTTCTTATATGGATGTGCTATTGTTTTATTAACTCTTCTACTAATTAATTAATATTTTTAACACATTTGTTTATAATAGATTAATTAATGATTTCATAAATATTATTAAGATAACATGAAGGATAATCAAAGAAGTTGGACAAAAAATATTAGAACCCAAAATATTATTCTAAGATTAATTCAAATTTAATTTATGTTTCTTATAATAAAAATTTAAATTAAGTTTAACATTCTATTCAAAGTAAAATCAAAATACCTAAAATAAAATTTAAAATACATCTCTTGTGGGTTTACTAATCTAATCAAAATGATCTTCATATGATTTAATATTTGTGCTTCTTTTTCTTTTAGTACTACCATGAATATGAGCATCGTCTACCTAAAAGATAAAAAGTTTCTTAGACAAATTTACTAGAAATGTTAGGGTTTGTTATCTTCAAACTAAGAAACATAACTAGGAGCTAATAATACAACACATGTGTGCCTATATGCTTGTGTTTGTATTTTTGTGTGTATGGCTATGCATGTACATGTGAATTTCTTTGTGTAGATATGCTTTTGTGCTTGTGTACACATGTTTGTGTGTTGCTATATGTGTGCTTGTGTATATGATTGCATGCATTTTCATGTGTGTGTATGTGTATATATATTTGTGTATGGGGTAGAATGTGCATGCATGTGTGTGCAATCATGTGTGTGTGCATAAGGGTGTGTGTATATGCATTTGTGTGTGTGTGTATCAACTTACACATTTGCATATGCACATAAGTACATGTGTGTGGGTATATCTAGGTGTTTGTGCATCTGCATATGTGTATGTGTGCATGCATAATTTGTAGTGGGTGCATGTGAGTGTATGTGTGCACTTATGTGATTGTGCATGTGTCAGCATTTGTGTGAGATTATTTTCTTGTGTGAGTTTATGTGAGCATATGTTTGCTTGTGTCTGTGCATGTGTGTGTGTGTGTGTGTACAGATGCATGTATGTGCTCATCTTTGTGTGCATGTACGTGTGTGTATGTGTGTGAGTATGTGCATCTATTTTTTTGTATGCATGCATATATGTGGTAGGTGTGTACATATGTGTCTATGTGCATCTATGTATATGTGTGTATGGGTGCATGTCCTTATGTACACAAGTGTGTGTGTGTGCATTCATTTATAAGGGTTCATGTGGGTGTTTGTGTGCATGCATTTGTATGTGTACACAAGCACTTATTTATGTGTTTTCATATATTTGTTTGATTATGTAGGGTGCATGTGTGTCTTTATTCATGCATGCTTACATGTGTGCGTGTGTGTGTAGCTATGTGTTTGTGTGTGTGTGATTATGTATGCATTTGTGTTTGCATGTGTGCTCTTATGTGCACATTTTTGTGTGCATGCATGTATGGAAGTGTGTGTTTGTGCATATGTAAGTGTGCATGTGCACAATTGTGATGGTTTGTGTGCTCGTGCATGCATGTGTGTGTGTGTGCATGCTTATTTGTGTGCGTGCATACTTGTATACATATATGTGTTTATGTGCATTGCTTTTACATTTGTCCATCCAGATGCACATGTGTGTAAGTGGATGTATGTGTTTTTTACATGTATGCATTTGTCTGATTGTATGTATATGAGTGTGTGTGAGTGTGTGTGTGTGTGTTTGTGTGAGGTGTGATTATGCATGTGTTTGTGTTTGTATGCATGTGTGTGTGTGTGTTCAAGAGTATATGTTTGAAAGTTTGTGGGTGTGTACACTTGTGTTTATTTATTTGTACATGTATATATGCATGTGTGTATGCATGTAGCCTAAGTATATGCCTACATATGTGTCTATGAACAAGTGTGTATATTTGCATATGTGCATGTGTTGGTGGGTTTGCATGTATGAATTTGTGTGTTTATGCATATTTGGGTGTCTATGCATACGCATTTGTGTGTTCATGCATTCGTGTGTGTGCATGGATATCTGTATGCATTTCTTCATGTCTTTATGAGTGTGTGTGTGTGTACAAGTGAGTGTGCACTTGTGCATGAATGCATCATTTTGTGTGTCTCTATGTGTCAATGCATATGTGTATGTGTATGCATTTATGTGTATGTGTGTATGTTTGTGTGTTTGTGTGTATTTGTGCATGTGTGTGTATGTAGATGTGTGCATTTGAGTGTGTGTGCATGTCAGTGTTCGTATGCTTTTCTTTATGTATGTGTGTTCTTTTGTGTGTATACTCATGTATTTGTGCATGTGTGCGAGCATGTGTGAATATTTGTGTGTTTGTATGAGTGTGTATTCTTTTTTGTGGGCATGTGTTTATGTACTATTACATTTATGTGCATGCTAGTGTGTGTGTGTGTTTATGCATGTGGGTGTGCATCCATGTGCATGTGTTTGTGAGTGAGTATGTGTGCTCATGCATGTGCATGCAAGTGTGTGTGTGTGAGTGTGTGTGTGTATTTTTTGGGAATACATGCGTGTTTGTGTGTGCATATGTGTTTTGTGTGTGTCCACATATAGGTGTGTGTGCACGTGTTTTTAGGCACATATGCTTATTAACATGTTTGTATTTATGAATGTGGGTACGTGTGGGCCTACCAACATGCATGTCTGTGTGTGTGCATGTGCATTTGTTTGTGTGCATGGGTGCAGACGTGCTCTTGTTTAGCTATGTGTATGTATATATGTGTGTCAATGCATGCACACATGCGTGTATGCATATGTGCATGCATGGGTGTCAATGTATGTATCTCTGTATGTGTTCATCTTTTTTGTGTTATGTGTATGTATGTACATGTGTGTTTGTCTTCGAGCATGTGTTTGTGTGTATCTATGTGCTGAGATGGGTGGGAGTGTGTGTGTGTGTGTGTGTTTATATGTGTGGGGACTTGTGGGAGTTTGTGTATGTGCATGTACATGTGTGTGTATGTTGTTTGTTTGTATTTTTGTGTGTAAAGGCTCATGTGTTTGTGTGCATGTGCATTTGTGTTAGTGCATGTGTGCATGTGTGTGTGCATATGTGTATGTGTGTATATGTGTGTGTGTGTGTGTGTGTGCATGTCAATGTATACATATGTGTGTGTGTGTGTGTATATGCTTATGGGTATGCATATGTTTATGTTGATGTGTGCATTTGTGTGCACATGTGTGCGTATGTGTGAGTGCATGTTCACATGTGTATGTGTGCATGTGTGCACCAGTGTGTTTGGGTGCTTTTGTTTGTGTATGTGTGAGGTTATGCACATTTATGTATGGGTTTATGTGCTCATCAGTGAACACATGCATGCATATATGCATGTGTGCATGTGTGTATTTGTACATTATGATTGTTTACATGCGCATGTATGTGAGCTTATGTGTGAGTTTGAATGTATGTGTGTGTGGGTGCGTGTGCATGTATGCTTGTGTGCATGCATTCATGTGCAAGTGTGTGGTTATGTGTATGTTTTAATGTACATGTGTGCACGTGTGTATTTTTCTGTGCTTGAGTGTGCATATTAGTGGGTGCTAGTGTGCATGTGTATGTGTCATGCATACATGTGTGTAGGTGTATGGGTTATTATGGGTGTTTGTGAGTGTGGGTGCGCATCCATATGTGTGTGTGTGCACGTTATTATATTTGCATGTGTGCATGTGTGTGCAATTATCTATGCGTGTATGTTCCTATGCATTTGTGTGAGTGTTTGTGTATGCATACATATGTGTTGGTGCATGTGTCGGCATGTTTGTGCATGTATATATATGGTTGTGTGCATACGTGTGTAAAAGTGTATGTTTTTGTGCCTATTACATGTTTATATGCGTGTATGTGTGTGTATGTGGGACTGGGTGTGTACACGTATGCATGTGCATGTGTATGCACCTGTGTGTGTGTGTCTGTGTGTGCACGAGGGTGGCTTTACTTGTTTGTGTGTGTGTTCGTCTATGTAAATGTATGCATGTGTGTGTGTATGTGTACACATTTGTTAGTGCATCCTTGTCTACATTTGTGTGTATGTATAAGTGTGAGTTTAGTTAAAAGTGCTTGCATGTTTATGTAAGTGCATGTGTGTGTATATGTGCACTTGTGTGTTTGCATTTATGTGTGCATGTGTGTGCTTTAGCATGTTTGCCTACATAAACACACATGGTTTGTGTTTGCATGTGTGAGAACTTTTTATATGTGTGTGTGTGTGTTTGTGTACATGTATTTATGCATGTACATGTGTGTGTATGAATGTGTTTGTATGCATGTGGATGTGTGTGCTTGCATAATTGTGTGAATGTGTATGTAGGAGTGTGCATGTCTACATGTGTGCACACGTGCATATGTGTGCATGCATACTAGAGTGTGTGAATGTGTGTATGTGTGCTTATGTATATGCATGTCTAGTGTTGGCTGTGTATGTGTCTTCGTGTGAATGGGTTGTGTGTGCATCTGTGTATGTGTGTGTGTGATCATGTATTTGTTTGTTTATATGCTTCTATGCATCTATTTATGTGTGCATGCATATATGTGCATGAGTTTGCATATGTGTTTATGTGTGTATGTGTGTGTGTGTACATAACAAAATGTGGTTTTGTGTGTGCATGTGCATTTGTGTGTGATTTATTCATGTGCATGTTTGTGTGAATGTGTATGTGCAAATATGCATGTGTGTTCATGTCTATCTGAATGTCCATGTGTGTACATATGTATGAGTGTATGCATGCATGTATGTGTTCATTTGTATGTTCATGTTTGTGCATGTATGTGTGTTTATGGACATGAGTCTATGTTTGTGTGCATGCTGACAAGTGTGGGTGAATGTGTGTATATTTGTCTTTGTGTACAAGTAGAAGTGTATTTATGCTTGCATGCATGCACATGTATGTGTGTATGAACATGCATTCGTGTGTTGTGATTGTGTGCACGAATGTGCACATGCTTATGTGGATGCATGTTTGGGTGCATGTGTGTGTTCGAGTGCATGTGTGCATATGTTTGTGTGTCTATACGTATGTGTGTGTATGCATGTGTGTGCATGCCTTCTTGTGCTTGTGTATGCATGTGTGCATGTAAGTTTGTGTGCATGTATTTATGTGTGTGAGTATGTATTTGTGTATGTTTGTGTCTGCATGTGTGCTTGTCAATGTCCATGTGTGTGCATGTATGCATGTGAATTTGTTTTAGCATGTCTATTAGCTTGTGTATGTGTGTGCTTGTTCTTGTACATGTTTGCTTGTATGACTTTGCATATGTCTACATAGGTGAATGCACGTGTGGTTCAGCTTGTGTGTGCACGTGAGTGTGTGTGAGTATGTCTAAGTGTGCTGTGAATAGGCATGCACATATGTGACTATGCATGGGCGTGTGTGTGTGTGTGAGTGTATGTGTGTAGGTGTGTGCAAGTACACATGTATGTAGATGAATATTTCTATGAATGTGTACATTTGTGTGAGTGTGTGTGCATGTGCATGTGTGTGCTTTTACCGACATATGTTTTCACTAGTGTGTGCATGTCTATTTATGTGTGTGTGCATGTGCAAGTGTGTGTATGTTGTACATGTGTGTCTTTATATGTTTCTGCATCTATGTTTACACATATATGTGTAAATGTGTGTGTGTATGTGTGCAAGTTTGTGTTCATGTGTGAGTGTGTATGTGTGTGTGAAAATGTGTGTATGCATACAAGCATGTCTATGCATATGGTTATGTATTTGGGTGTCTGTGTCTTGGTGTGCATGTGTGTCATGTGTGCATAATTTTTTTCTTGTGCATGTGTAGGGGTAGGAGCGTATGCATGAGTTTGTGTTGTACATGTGTGTAAGCATATGTGTGTGTGTGTGTGCGAGTGTGATTGTGTTGTACCTATGGGTAAGCATATATATATGTGTGTGTGTGCATGTGTTTGTGTGTGTATGTGTGTGTGCTCATGCCCATGTGTATGTGCGTGTCTATGATCATGTGTGTGTATGTATGGATGTGTGTTTACATGTGTGCATGTGTGTCTGTACATGTATTTATGTAGGTTCATCAATGTGTGTATGTGCATAGATATTTGGTGTGTGTGTTTGTATGCATGTGTAAGAGTGTAAATGTGTTCTTGTGCTTGCATGCATACATGTTCATGTTTATGTGTATGTCTTTTTGTGCATTTGTGTATGCGTGTGCATATGTGTGTGTGTCTACACGTATATGTTGTAAGTATGTGTACATAAATGTGCTTCTATGCTTGCTTGCATGTATGCATGCATGTGTGTGCTTGTCTTTTTGTGCATGACTATTCATGTGTGTGTGTGCGTACATGTGTGTATGCATGCATATGCATGTGCACATGCATGCATGAACATGTGTGTTTGCTTGTGTGGGTTTGTGTGTGTGTATGTGCATGCATGTGTTTGTATGTGTGTGTGTGTGAGGGGGAGGGGGTGGGGGTGTTTGTGTGTGTGTGTGTCCATGCATGTGTGTGTCTCACTTGCACACATGTGTGCATGCATCTTTTTAGTGTATGTGTGTGTGTGGTTGTTAGTGCTTGCATGTGTATGTGTGTGTGCATGTATATGTGTGCATGTGCATATGCTTTGTGTATGCATTTGTATGCAAGCATGGGTGTGTGTATGCTTGTGCATGTGTGTGAGTATTTTTCATGTGTGTACATGTAAGTGTGTGTTTGCTTGTGCGTGTGCATGCATTTGTGCATTTGTTTGTCCATGCATATATGTTAATGTGGATATAGAAGTGTGTGTATGCATTCATTATTGTGTGAATGTGTGGGTAGCAGCATGCATGTATGCTTGTGTGCATGCATGCGAGTGTGTGTTAATGTGTGTACGTATTCTTGTGTGCATTGGTTTGGTTGTGAATGTGTGTGCATGCATGTGCACTAGCATGTTTGTGCATTATGTGTGTGTGTGTGTTACTGTATGCATGCATGTCTATGCACCTATGAATGTGTTTATGTGTGCTTTTGTGTATGTGTCTGCATGCATGTGCTTAGTTATGTGTATAGATGTGAGTGACAGCATGCGTTTTTGTGTGTTTGTGCATGTGCACATGCTAATGTGTATGTGTGTGTGCATACAAGAATATGTTGGTGTGTTTGTCTGAATGAATATACATATGTGTGTGTGTGTGTGCAGACATGTGTATGGTTGTGAACTTATGTAAGTGGTCGCGTGTGTACTGTATGTATGTGTTCATATGTTTATGCATGCATCTGTGTGGGTACATGCATATGTGTGTGGCACATGTTTGGTTGGGCACATGGGCATCTTAGTGTGTGTCTATTCATGGGCATGTGTATTTCTATGATTATGCATCAGCATAAGTTTGTGCATGCATGAATTCATGTGTTTGAGTATGTGTGTGCATGGTTGTTTTTGTGCTTATGTGCATGTGTGTGTGGGTGCATTTATGTGTACCTACATATGCACACATGTGTTCATGTGCATTTATGTGTGTGCATGTATATGAGTGTGCATTTGTATGCATGTGCATTCACATGTGTCTATATGTTTGTGTGTGTGTGTGTCTATTTATGTGTGTATGTGTCTTTGTATATGTCTTTGAATGTTCATGCATCTATGTATGTGTACATATGTGTGTACATGTGTGTGTGTGTGTATGAGTGTGTATTTGTATATATGCATGTGTGATTGCATGTGTATGCATTCATGTGTGTCTACATGTATGGGTGTGTGTGAAGATGTCTATGTGTGGGTTTACATGTGTGTGTGTATGTGCTCACAAGTGTGTTCTTGCATGTGTGCCCCAGCTAGAAGAAATAATACTTATTTTCTTGATTTAAAAATAATAAATAATTCTAAAATAAAATTCTTTGCATCACATACTTGTGACTCAAATTTATTGCGTAACGGATTTTGTCAAGCTAGTAGACATATCTTAAGAAAAATGATTAAGCATAGTAAGAGATTTACATGAATTAACTTTGGTGGAAAAGTTTTTTTTATGAACTATATTATTTAGGAAAAAAAGCTTTCAAACCGAGAAAGATATCACTTCTAAGAAGATTTTGCAACTTGAACAAGACTTTTTTACAACAATACATCCAATGAGTTTAAGAGATGAAATCTGGATTAATTATAGTAGATAATTATTCCAAGTATACATGGGTTACTTTCTTAAGACAAAAGAGTGAATCATGTAAAAAATTTCAAATATTGATAGCCAAATTAAAAAATAAGTTAGGTTATAACTTAATTTCTATTAGAAGTGATAATGGAAGAGAATTTAGAAATAATGAATTCATTGAGTATTGTAGCAATAGTAGATTTTTTCACATGTTTTGGGCACCTAAAACTTGACAAAAAATGGTATAGAAGGAGAAACAAATCAATGTTTATTATGTTTATCTAGAACTATAACAAATGAGTATGATATAGCAAAGTTCTTTTGGGCAAAAGCTATGCTTACAGCTTGATAAGGTCCCAAATAGAATACTTTTTTAGGACAATATTAAAAAAATCACCATACGAATTAGTATTTCATAAGAAACCAAAATTAATCATTTACATTTATTTGGTTATAAATGTTGCATTTTAAATGGTGGGAAAAGAGAATTAAGAAACTTTGATCTAAAATTAGATGAGAGAATCTCCCTAAAGTACTGATGTAGTAAGGTTAAAATCATCAATCTTCTAACTCCTAAGGCTCCTCCATTTATATTTGAATATTGTATACAAAAATAGAATTTCTTTAATGGCTAGAAAGGGTCACCCAAAATAAACTTACATTTTTGCTTTCAAAAAAATACAAATAGCTTTCTAGATTGTTGATTATGAGTGGGAATAGCTACTGATTTCTAATATAGGTGGATGGAATAAGAGTTATCACTTAGAATGTTGAATAAAGGGTCTAGAATTAATCCAAGAAGGATTTGATCTAGACCATTAGATCTCACATGATGGATACATGATGTTGATGCACAAGAGTACTATTCACAAAGGTGAAGACAATCTTAGGAGTTTTATTAAGCTTTATGGATGGGTTACTATATGTCATAATGAGAAGAAGGTTTTAGTCATTTGTTTAGGTTTATGGATGGATGGTAAGATGAAAAATTTCTATTCCAAATGATGAAGCTAGTCTCATCGATTTGATCATGCTTGTCTAATGACCAGTTAGATGGAATAAAGGAGGGCGTGATCCTAGCTATTCAATTGTGAAAACGCATGATAAAAAACTACTTTGCTCTTGTTTGGAAGCAAATAAGACTAATTTTTTCTCCCCAATCGCAAGCTTATATTTGATGTTTAGTATTCATGATGCTTACTCTATGCATAAAGGTCAGTCTAATGGGGTCGACTGGCCCTTGGCACTCTTAGGAAGTAATGAGCCATTCACCTGCATACATACATTATATATATGTGTGTGTGTGTGTGTGTGTTTGACCATACCCGATCCCATTACTTAACACTTCATGAGTCCATCTTAACTTGTAACACCCAAACTAATTTAAGAGTTGTTTCATAACTTGATTTACTCCATGTGGATAGGGAATTGTTCCATGATCAAGATTCTAGCATAACATAATTTTGTTCACCCTATTTCTTGACCTCTGGTTCCCCAAGGCTTCTTGTATAGTAGAAGTTTGTGCCACTTGGACCAAGCCTTTGGGCTTGGCCATTTGTAGGTGGTTAGGCCAAAGTTTCGTTTATTTTAGGCCACCTTTTGAACATTAATTATTTTTTCTTTTAAAGCAATTTTGTAGCTACTAAAAAATAAAATATTTTTAAAAGTAATAAAATAATAATGCATAAGAAATTAATGATCATGTAAGTGAATGAATAGTGTTATACAAACTAAGTATATCATAGGTAAACAAGTGATAGGATAAACAATAAAATATGTAAATATTTTGGAGATGGACTTCTAATGGTCACTTAATCCACCAAGAGTTTGATTAATGGCTCGTAGATATGACATTGAAGCCACAATTGTCGCATGGCCACCAACACTACTCGACATTGCTTCACTTATGATTGCTTCATGAGACATTTTATTGAAACTTTCTAATTGATTAATCCTATAGGAGCCTAAGATACATGACCTAAGAATACTTAAAGGTATTAAAGAAACTATCATAATTATTTATTATCATCAAACAAGTATTATCATAACTAAAGGTATACTGATCTCCCCTATTTGATGATGACAAAACCACTGATAAAATAGTGAATGAAAATATATAAGTCATATGAGCATGCATGTGCTCTCCTTACATTCTTTCTTGATCGCAATGTATGAAATTCATATAATTATGCCACAAACTTGGGATATAAATAGTATTTTTTATTTCACACATATCTCTCCCCTTTTTTTGTCATGGATCAAAAGATATAATAAGAATAAAACATGTAAACAAAGGGTGAACACAATAATGCTATTTATGCATAATTTGTCTTTAAACAACCAAGGGTACAAGTTATAATAAATCTTTGTAGAAACAACATATAAAAAATATTTATTTATTAATAATCATAAACAAAAGCTAATCATCAACCTTTATAAGAAAATATTAATAATCATATACAAATATAACAATATTATTTATTTATCATATATTTTATCAATGTTTAGTTTAATAACATTTATGATTTTGAACTTTGTTACATTCTTTATGTATGTTTTTGGTAATTTTTATAAGAATTCAACCTAAAACAAATCGATAATATTAAACATGCTTGCATGGGATTCTCCCCCTTTTAAGTTAAAAAAGATAAAAAAATAATACACAATAGACCATGGATATGCATCCATAAGTTCTAAGATCTACCCTTAATTCTTAATCAGTAAACCATTTGTTCTGAATTCTAACTATAAAGAATAAGAAAGTTCACATATAGAAATTATTTACAACTTTAACATAATGATATGGACTAACTAAGGATTTTCATTTTAGTACTCTAAATCTCATTCTTAACACAACAACAATAACATTCTAGTCTTTAACAATAAAGTATTTCTATATCATAAATTATTAAATGTTTTAATAAAGAATGACCAAAGGTATAATTAATAGATAAAATTATTAACTTGACCTAAGTTCTAGCACTAGTTTTTCCTCCTTTTAGAATCATTCAAATGGGTTAATAATTAAGAGTAATGTGAGCTTATGAAAGGTTTTAATGGATAATAATTTGATAAAAAGAATATCATATAATTACATGAAATACTGCATTTCAAGCATCAACTACAACAAAAAAAATAATAAAATAATAATTTGTCAAAATTCTCCAACTTTTTTCAATATAACTCTTGGTTTCTATCACCATTACTTGTGTCTTTAATTTCCATCAAGTTCTTTAGGAGCATAACATGTATGAACACTATCTATCACGTTAAGCTCCAAGTTGAATTTTTCCAAATTCTATCACTAGAATTCATAACTTATAGTTTTCCAAAAAGAATTTTCACTCAATTAGTAATTCAATAAAATGGAAAAAACATTAATGACACACTAAATAGATTCATATTTCTTATATTGATAATTTAATAATCTATGTATATACATTGATCTAGTGGTTCATGATAACAAATCAAATATGTCATAAATCTTTATACTTTCTTCCTTCAAAGTAAGCTAACATTTAACATTCAAGCTACATAAGGAAACATGATCTATTCAATTTTCCTAATGAGATATTAAATAATTCTAACAAAGTTACTAAGAAAATAAATTGTTTTTCTTAATAATAAGGACCATAAATATTTTGCAAGTGGGTCACATGCAAACTCATAAGGCAAGGCTTGTCTTCATTGATCCTTATTATGGAGATATACCAATACACCTATATATTAAATTTAAGAACCCAAACATTTTGGGTTCAATTCTAATAGTTTGTGATTAAGGTGTCTTTACAAAGGTATTTTTCTAGACATATTACTTTAAGAGTCCATTCATATTTATCTTAGTTTAAATAGATAAATTTCTTAAGTAATCATAAGAAATCCATCCTTGTTTATCACAATAATTGCATACAAATGAATAATATACAAACTAAATTTTTTGTTATCACATAGTTATATGATGAAGCATTGTTGTGCATATGTGAAATAGAATAACTACTATTATCATTTATATGTATACATAAACATTTCAATCTACATTTTTGAGTCAAATAAGTCATTATATAATATTTTCATATCTCAAAGAATCAATACATAAATTGCTCAAGGCTAAAGATGACTCATATTTATCAAATTTATTTTCTATGGTACTTCCATTAGTAGCATGTATAAGGAAATATCATTGAAGCTACTCAATTCTAGCTTTAAACTTGTTGCATTACCTTTCTGATAAGTAAATATGATGCTCTTTTTTTCTCATATTTTACTTTTAATCTCATATTCAATCCAATCAATTTCTTTTGCTCAACTATAAGGATATTAAAAGAAATAGTCAATTGATCATCACTAATAATGAGATTATCATTATTAAAGAAAGAAATTTATTGTGCACCTTGGAATGAATAGCTTACTTCTGAGGTGCATAAAGTTTCTCTCTTTCTTTTCTCTATTATTTTTTTTTTGATTTCTCATTTTCTTCATATCTTCGATAAGAAACATAACTTATTTTTCATATAAATTTTCTAGTTTCTATATAGTCTCAAAAGATGTTTTCAGATGACAAATCTTGATTTCATATTATTGAGATAAAGCAAACAAAAGATAATTAATTCAAGTAGCATTTATTTGCCTTAAATTTTGAAATTATTCATCAGAATCATTTAAATCATTAAAAATATTTTTAAATTAAAAATTTAAATTCATGCTAATATTTGAAATAAAATATTCAAAATCATTTTTCCACAAAGAAAAATTTTTACCTTCGAACATAGGTGGATCGACGTTAAAAATATAAATGGCAACTCACCACACAACAAGAAATGAAAAAGATGGGATCTTCTATAATGAAGTTCTTCCCTCAATGTAACCTGCTCTTATACCACTTTATATAATCTATTTTGAGCCAATTCAAAGGTTGGGGTGTCAATTTTTCTTTTAAACATTTTTTTATTTTTAAAATATTTTGTTAAATGAAACTTTTCAATTATAAAATTGATTATTTAAAAATTTTGTCAAATAAAAATGTTAAAAGAAAATATACATTTTATAATTTTTAAAACATTGTTAATAAACTATTTTATGATTCATAAAAAATGATTTTATAATTATATTATATGTATTTTAAGTAATTATTATTAAATAAGAAAAATATCATAAATTATATAATAACAAAGTTAATAAATATAACAAGAGGTTTTTACGTGGTTCAACCTATCATGTGAATAAATCTTAGTCAACTAGATAAGGATTTCACTAAAAAAACCACTTTCTTTTGCTATAAGAGGTAGAGAAAATCTTTACAGACCACATCCTTTTATTGTAGTAGGTAGGGGTTCACCATCACAGTCTTAATTATAAAAGTTTATAAAATTAAAGTATAATACAATATAAATAACTAGATGAAATGCACTATTCATAAATGTGAAGAAGATCTTAGCTATTCGATTAGGATTTATGGATGGATGATAAGATGAAAATTATTATTCAAAATGGTGGAACCAATCTCATCCATTCCATCACGATTATTAGATGAATGGTTAAATGGAATCTACTTTTCATAATGGTAGATGTGATCCTTATCATTCCATTACAAAAAAGGGAAATTGCATAACACTAGTTCACTATAGTTTGAAAGTAAATAGGGCTAATTTTTAGTCTTACAACTCAAGCTTGTATATATTGATTTGCATTTATAATACTTCCTCTACCTATAAAAGATAGCATAATGTGGTTTTCTATCCCTTGGTGTTATTAAAAAGTAGTGACCCAAGTCACCTATGCATATATTTATAGGTCTGGCTTGACCTGATCGCATTACTTAACACTTCATGAATCCAACCAAACTCATTGTGCCTAAGCCAACTTAAGAGTTAATTCCTAACCTGATTTAATCGAGTGTGTAAGCATGTGTGCTTATGCATGTGTGATTATACATGTGTCTATTCATGTGTATGCTAATGTGTGTGTGTGTGAGTGCATGTTTACATGTTTGTGTGCATACATGTACAGTATGTGCGTTTGTGAGTGTGTGTTGGCATGGAGATCGATCTGGGCTATGTATGTGCATGTATGCACATGTGTGTTTTCGCATATATGTGTATGAATGTGAGTGTTGGCACATATGTGTATGTTTGCATACATGTGTGCATATGTGCATGTGTGTGCACGTGTGCTTGTTTGAGAATGCATAGACATACTCTAGTTTGTCTATGTGCACATGTATGTGTGTGTGTTAGTGTGCATGTGTTTGTGTGTCAAAACATGTGTATTTACGTGCATGTATGTGTATGCATAAGTGCATATGTCAGTGTGTGTATGCGGGCATGTGTGTCTATGTGTGTGTTTATGTATATGTGTATTCGTGCATGTGTGCATGTTTATGCACACTTGCGTGGTTTTGTCCGTGTGTTTGCATGCATATGTGAGTCCATGTGTGTGTTTGTGTGTATGCATGTATGCCTATGTGCATGTGTGGGTGCATGTGCACTTATTTGCATTATGAATGCATTTGCATGTTCTTGTCATGTATGTGAGTGTGTATGTGTGTGTATTAAGTAGTACATGTGTGTGTGTGTGTGTGAGTGCATGCATGTATATGTGTATGTGTCAATTTGAGTGCATACATGTATGGGTGAGTACTTATGTGTGTGTGTGTGCTTATGTATCTATACTTGTTCATGTGTGTTTGTGCCTATGCATGTGTGTAAGTTTTTGTGTGTTAGAATGTGAGTGTGTGCATGCATGTGTGCATGTGTGTACCTATGTCTATGCATGTGTGCTTATGTCTGTGGGTGCATGCAAGTGTATACATGTGTTTGGGTATGTGTGTGCATGTCTGACTGTATGTGTGTGGATGTATATGTGCCTGTGCACAATTGTGTGAATGTGTTTGTGCACATGTGTGCATATGTGTGTGTGTTGTTGTGCATGTGTATGTGTGCATGTAGTGTGTGTATGTATGTGTGTGTGTGTGTGTGTGTGTGTGCATGCATGTCTATGTGTGAGTTTGTGTATGCATGGGTGCTTCTGTGTGTGTGTGTGTGTGTAGGTGTATGTGCGTGTGCTTGTGCATGTGTGTGTGTATGCTTGTGATTGAGTGTATGTGCAAGCACAGGTGAATGTGTGTTTATGCATACATGCTTGTGTAGGAATATGTAAGTGTGGATGTGTGTAGTTGTGCGTGTGTGTGCACATGTACACATGTGTGTGTATGTGCATATTCTTATGTGCATGTATGTGTGTGCCAATGTGTATGTATATACATGTATTGTATGTGAGTGCATGCATGTGTTTGTATATGTGCATTATGGTGAGTGTGTGCATGTGTGTGTGCTTTTGTACATGTGTGTATGTTTATGTGCTTATGTTTGTGCATTCATGTCTGTGTCCATGTGTGGTGCAATGTATATGCATGTGTGTGTACATGTCTAAGTGTGTGAATGTATGTATGTTTGTTTGTAGTTAAATTTGCATGTGCTTATTTGTGTCTTTGCAAGTGGGTCTACATTTGTGTATGCGTGTATGTGTGTGTATGACTTTTTGTGTGTGCATCTATGTGTGCATGTGTTTATGCATGCATGGGTGTGTGTATGTGTGTATTTATATATATATATATATATATATAAATACACACATATATATATATATATATATATATATCTGTGTGTGTGTGTGTGTGTATATGCATTTGTTCATGTGTATATGCAAGCAAGTGTGACCATGTGTGTGCTTTTGTTGCTTGTGTATGTGTGTGCATGTGTGTATGATTTCAAGCATGAGTTTGGTGTGTGTGTGTTCACTTGTGGTTGTGCATACATGTGGACATGTAGGTGTTTGTGTATGTGTGAATGTGTGCATGTGCATACTCATGTGAGTTCATTTGTGTGTGTGTGTACATGTGCATATGTGTGTATGTGCATGGGTGTTCATGCAAGTGCATATGTGTGTTCTTGTATGTTTATGTGTATGTTCTTATTTGTGCCTTATGTGCATGGGTACATGTGTATGCTCATGTGCACGTGCATTTATGTTTGTGTGTGTGTGTGTGTGCCTATGGGCATGTGTGCATTCTTATGTGTGTGTCTACTTTCATGTATCTGTGAATGTCTATGCATATGTGTACGTGCATTCACATTTATGTATATGCATGAGCATGTGCATTCATTTGTGTGTGTATTTGTGTGTGCATTACTGTGTGCATGTGTGTATGCATATTTGAAGTATGTGTTTGAGCATTTTTGTGTGCATTTGTGTCAGTGTGTATATGCATGTTTACGTGCATGTGCTTATACATGTGTTCATGAGTGTGTGTGTGTGTGTATTTTCCTATGCACGTGTGTGCTTCGTTGCATCTATGTGTATGTGTATGTATGCATGTGCATGTGTGCATTTATGTGCATACATGCATGTGTGTTTATGTATTTGTGCATGTGTGTGTCTATGAGTGTTTGTGTCTTTCTATGTATGTGTGCCCATGCATATGCGTATGCATATATGTGTGTCCATATGTGTGTGTGTTTGTATGTGTGCTTGGACATGTGTGCAAATATGTGTGTATGTGATAGCATATGTGCATGTGTTCGAGAGCATGTGCATATGTGTGCATCGGTGCACGTTTGTGTGTATGTGTGTGCATGTGTATGTGTATCTACCTGTGCACATCTATGTGTACATGTGAGCACATGAGCATGAGTGTGTGTGGATGTAGGTGTAGGTGTGCGTCTATGTGCGTATGTGCGTGTGTGTGGATGCGCATCTATGTGTGCACATGTGAGTGCATATGCATATGTATGTATCTTAGTGCACTATTGTGTGTCCTTGTTTGTGTGTTTATGCATGTGTGTGCTTACGTGCATGTATGCAGGCATGTGTGTGAGTATGTTTATGTGTGCATGTGTAGGTTATGTGCAAATGTGTTTGTGTATGTGTACATGTGCATGTGAGTGCCTGTGCATATGGCTACATGTACTAGTGCATGCATGTGTGCATTGTTGTTTAAATATATGTGTTTGTGCATGTGCATGATTCTGTTTGTGTGTGTGTGTCAATGTGCATGTTTGTGTTCATATGTATGTGCATATGTGTTGGTCTGTGTGTGTGTGTGTGCTTCTATGAATAGATGAGCTTATTTGAGTGAGTGTGTATGCATGTTTGCACAAATGCATGTGTGTACTTGTGCATGTACATGCTTGGGTGCAGTTTTGTGTGTGCACTTTCATGCATGTGTTTGGGGGTGTGTACATGTGTGTGAGTTTGTATGGATGGGTGTGTGCATGTGTAAGCATGTCTATATGTGCATGTTTGCATGTACAAGTATGTAAGTGTGTGCATGCCTACATGCATGTGTGTTTAGGTGTGTGCATGTGTGTGTATGTGCACATGTTCCTGTGTGGGTATGTGCTTTTGGGTGTGTGCACGTGTGCGCATGTGCCTATGTATGTGAGCTCATGTGTGTGTACATAGTTTTATGCGTGTACCTATGTGTGTGTTTACATGTTTGCTTATGCATGTTTGCATGTATTTTTGTGAACATTCACATGAGTGTGTATGCATGTGTATTTATGTAGATGTTGGTGTTTATCTAAATGTTTTTGTTATTTTGTGTGTGTGTCTAAGTGTGTTCATGTGCACATCTGTATGCATGCGTGTGTGTCCATGCATGTGTGTGTGTGTGGCTATGTCAGTGTGGGTGTGTGTGTAGGAAGGTGTGCATTAGGGGTGTATGTGTGTAGGTGTGTGTATTTGTACATATGTGTGTAGGTGCATACATGTTTGCTTGAGAGAGTTCATTCGAGCATATTAGTGTATGTGTTTGTGATTTGTCTTATACATATGTGAATGTGTGCATGTGTGCATGTGTGTGTGTGTGCATGTTAGTGTGCAAGTGTCTATTCTTGTATGTGTATGTGTGTGTGTGTGCATATATGTGTGTGTGAGTGGGCTTTTGTGTGGATGTCTGCATGCTATGCATGTGTGTTTGTGTGTTTATGTGAGTACGTGTGATAGTGTGCATATGCATGCACATGTGTGTGAATGCTTGTGTGTGTTTGTAGGCGTACATATGTGCTTGCGATATTATTTGCAAGGGAGTACAGTGCATGTGTGTTCCATTGTATGTTTGTTCGTGTGTGCATTCATGCATGCGTGTGCCTATATTTATGTTTGTGTATGTGCTTATGGATGGCTATACACATGCATCTCTATACGTTGTGTGCATGTTTATCTACATGTGTGTAACATATGTGTGTGTGAGTTTGCATATGAGTGTGCATGAGTGCATCTATGTGCACATGCATGTGGTTGTGTGTGTTGATGTGTATGTGTATGTGCATGCATGCATGTGTGTGTGTGTGAATGTGTGCATGTGTTCACATATGCATATGTGTGAGTGTTGACTATGTGGGTGTGTGTTTGTTCATGTGTCTAGGTGTGTGTGTGTGTGTGCATGTGTGTGTGTGTGCATGTGTGTCTGTATGCACACACATGCATGTATGTGGGTGCATGTGCCCATGTGTGTGTGTGTTAATCTATGTGTGGACATGTAAATGTGTATGTGTGTGTGTACAAACATGTGCATATGATTGCATGGACGTGTGCATGCATGTTTGTATGCATGTGCGAGTGTGTGCATGTGTGTGTGCACATGTGTGTGTGTGTGCATATATGTATATGTGTATTAATATGTGTGTGCATGTTGTGTATGTGTGCATATGTGTGAGTGCATATGTGCATGTGTTTGGTTGTTTATGCTTTTTGCACATGTGTTTTTGCATGTGTAGGTTTGTGTGAGCATGTGCATGTACATGCGTGTGCTAACATTTGCAAATGTGTATATGTGTTTGCATGTGCATGTGTGTGTATGATTGTGTGCATGTGTATGTTCATGAATGCATGTGCACGTGCATGTGTTTGTGTGTGTGTACATGTGTGCTTGTGTACATATGTGAGTGTGTGTGAGAAGCATATGCCTGTCTATTAATTCATGTGTATGCATGCTAGTATGTCTGTGCATGTGCTTATATGTGTGTGTATTTTTGCATGTGTGTGTATGCATGTGCATGCATGTATGTGTGTGCATGTGTATATGTGTGCATATTTGTGTGTGCAAGAGTGGTCATTGGTGATTATATGCGTGTGTGTGCATGTGTGCATGTGGGCATGTGCATGTTCACTTGTGTATGTAAGTGTGTGTGTGCATGAGTGTATTTATACATGTGTATTTGCATGTGTGTGTTCAAGTGTGTATATGTGTGTGTGTGTGTGCATGTACATGTGTTCACCCTCATATGTTTGTTCTTGTACAAGAGTGTATGTGTACATGTGTATGTGTTTCTATATATGTGCATGTGTGTGTGTGTGTGTGCATGCATGTGTGCATATGCATATATTTTTGTGAGCATGCGTGTGCCTATTTGCATGTATGTGCATACAATTTTTCCTTTATGTATATATGTATGTGTGTGTGTGTGTGTGCGTACATGTTGGCGTAGATGTATCGGAACATGTGGGTGTGTTCAAGAGTGTGTGTGTGTGGGTATATGGGCATGTGTTTGTGTATGTGTGTGCATTTGTGCATGCATGTTTACATTTGTAAGTGTGCATGTGAGTGTGTGCTTATGTGTTTGTGCATGTGTGTGTGCAATGTGAGTATGTTTGGGTTTGTTCATATATTTATGTGGTCGTGTGTATATGCATGGGTTAACCTGTATGTTTTTATGTGTGTATCTATGTATGCATGTGCATGCAAATGATTTTGTCTTTGTGTATACATGTATGTGTTTATGTACGTGTTGGTGTGCATGTGTTGGTTTGTGTATACATGTGGGTGTGCATGTGTGGGTGTTGGTATACACATTTGTGTGCATGTATAGGTGCACATGTATGCACATATGTGTGTGCATATGCATCCATGCTTATTGTGCATGCTTGTTTGTATGTGTGTGTTTGCAACACACATGTGCGCATGAATATGTTTGGATACATGTGCAAGTGTGTGTGTGTGTTTGTGTTTATACACACGTGTGTGAATGTGTATGCTTAAGTATATGTGTGTAGGGCTATGCACACGTGTGTGGTTGTGTTTATGTATGAGCATGAGCATGCATGCACGTGCATATGTGTGTGTGTGTGTAGTTCTGTGTGCATGTGTATGTGTGTGCATGTATATGTGTGTACATGTATGTGTAGGTGTGTGTGCACATCTATGCTCTTTTCTATGCATGTGCATGTGTGTCTTTACATGTATTTTTTTGAATATGTGAATGTGCATATTTATGTGTGTGTTTGTGTCTACGTGTGCTTGTGCATGTATACAAGTGCATGTGTGCTTATGAGTATATGCATATGCATGTTTGTGTAGGTGCATTCGATTTTGTGTGTGTGCGACTTTGTGCGTGTGCATGTGTGTGTGTGTCCATTTTTGCATGCATGTGCTTGTTCATGTGTCTATGCATACGTGTGCATATGCATGCATGGCTATGTGTTTGTGCATATGAGTGTGCACGTGTGTGTCCACATGTGTGTGTATGCATGTGTGTGTTTGCTTGTGCATGTGTAAGCATAGATGTTTGCATGCATGTGTGCATACAAGTGTTTGGGAACATGTGCATGTGTGTGTGTGTTTGTGAGTATGTAGATGTGTGAATTTCTATTTGTGTGTGTGTGTGTGCATGTGTGTACATGTGAACGTATGTGTATGCATGTGTGTGTGTGTGCACATAGATATATGTGTATTTACGCTTGTGTTCATGTGTGCATGTATTTTTGCATGTGTCTATGTGAGTGTGCATGTATGTGTGCTTGCATGTGCATTTGTGATTTTGTGTGCATACATGTGTGTGTGGTGTGCGTGTGTGTGGCGTATGTGTGTGTTTATATGTTGGTGTCTATGTGTGCCTATGTGCTTGTGTCTTCACATGTATACATGTATGCGTGTGCATTCATGCATGTAGGTGTGTGTACATGTATGAGTTTGTGTATGTGGGTATGTTTTTGTTTATCAACATATGTGCATTTTTTTGTGTGTATTCGATGTGTGTGTGCATGACTTTGTGTATGTACATGTGCGTGCATTTGTGTATGTGTCCTTCTATGTGTGTTTATGTATGCATGTGCATGTGTTGGCATCCACGTGAGTGTTTGTGCATGTGTCTATGTGTGCATGTCTTTGTACACATGTGTAGTTGTGTGTATGTGCATTTGTGTTCGAGCATGTGTGCATGTATGCATACATGTGTGAGTGTGTATGTATGCTCTTGTGTATGTGCATGTGTATGTGTGTGCATTATTGTGTGCATGTTTATGAGTGTATATTAGTGCCTAAGTCTTTAGATATGTGTGTGTATGTGTGTGTGTGTGTGTATGGGTATGAGCGTGTGTATGTGTGTGTGTGAGTGCACACATGCATGTATATGTGTGTGTGTCTTTATGTGTGTATTCGATTGTTTGTGTATGTATGACATTGTGTGTGTGCATATGTATGTGTGCAAGCACATGAGTTAGTATGTTTGTGCTTTTATGCGTGCATGCAAGTATATGTGTGTGTGTGCATTTGTACTTGTATGGTCATCTGTGGTTGCATGGCTTTGCATGTACATGTGAACATGCATGCATTTGGGTGTGTGTGCATATGTATTTGTTTATTTGTTTGTGTACATGTGTGAATGATTTTGTGTGTGTGAATGTGTGTGTTCTTATGTGTGTGTGTGTGTGCATATGTATGTGTGCTTGTGTACATGTTTGTGTATGCACATGTGACAGTGTGTGTGTTTGTGTTCAGATGCATAACTGCATACGTGTGTGTGTGTGTGTGCATAGTTAAGTGTGTGTTCCTATATGTGTGTGTGTGTGCTTGTGTGTGTCTATTTGTGCATACTCTTATGTGTGGGTGTGTGTGAGTGTGTTTGTACATGCATGTGTGCATGTGTTGTCGATGCCTATGTATATGTATGTGTGTTTTGGTGTGTGCATGTCTGAGTTCTTGTGTGTGTTTGATTATGTCTATGTATATGTGTGTGTATGTGCCTATGAGCATTTGTATGTACGTTTATGCATGTGCACATGCATGTGTATGTGCTTGTGCATATTTATGCATGCACATTCGATCATGTTTATGTGTGCAACTTTGTGTGCTTGTGCATGTGTCCATTTGTGTATGCGTGTTTGTCTCTATGTATAGGTGCATGAATTTATGACTTTGTGCATTTGTACATGTGTGCATTTGTACACGTGTGTGTATATGTTTGTGGTTTCATCTATGTATGCATGTACTCTTGTATGCATGTGTGTATGCATCTTTGTGAGTGTATATGTGGGAGTACATGTGTGAGTGTGTGTATGTGTGTACATGTGTGTGCATACGTTTGCCTGTGTGTGTGTGTGTGAATGTGCATGGGTATGCCTCTATGTGGACATATGCTTTTGTGTGTGCTTTCATTGATGTGCATGTATTAATGCAAATGTGTGTGTGTACGTGTGTGTGTGTTTCTTTACATGAATGTGCGTGAGCATACTAGAGTGTGTTCATGTGTACATTCTTATGTAAATGTGTGTGTGTGTGTGTGTTTTTGTGCACCTATGTGCATGTGAGCTTGTGTGAGTGCTTTTATGTGTGTTTGCATGCATGCATATGTGTGTGTGCATGTGTACATATGTGTGTTTGCATGTGTGCATGCATATGTGTCTATGTGTATTCATGTTTGACCATAAGTGCATAAGCTTATGTGTGTGTGTGTGCACTTGAGTGTGTATTTATGTGTTTGTGTGGACATGTTTGTGCGATAAGCATCTACCTACATGTCTGTGTTCATGTGCATGCACATGCATGTGTGTTCATATGTGTGTGTGCATTTGTACATATGAATGTACAGGCATGTGTGCGTGCGGGTGCATATGCGTGCATGTGCATGTGCCTGTACATACATTCATGTGTGTGCACATGTGTGTGTATGCATGCATGTTTGTGTGCATGTATTTGCATAAATGTGTGTTTTCACGTGTGTTTGCATGTGTATTTGTGTGTATTTTTCTTTGCATGTGTGTGTGTGTGCATATGTGTTTGTGTGTGCGTGCGTGTGTGTGCATACGCATGTCTGTGGGTATGCATCCATGCATGTAAGATTGTTTGTGTGTGTACATGTGTATTTGTTTTTGAGTATGTGTGCATGTGTGCATACATGTGTGTTTGTGTTTGTGCATGTGAGTGTACTTGTGCATATGTATGCTAGTGTATGAATCTATAGTTAAGGGTGTGTGTGTTCATGCATGGGTGTATGTGCATTAACACATGCATATGTTTTTGTGTGTGCTTGTGTGCACATGTGCATGTTTGTGTGTGTATGCACTAGTGTATAAGTGTGTTTGTGGGTGTGAGTGTGAGTATGCTTATGTGCATGCTTATGTGGTTGTGTGTAGGTGTGTGTGTGTGTGTGTAAGGTTGTGCATGTGTGTTGCTGTCTATGCATGTGTGTGTGCATATGTGTGTATGTGTGAACATGTGTTTTTGATAGTAAGTATGTTTGTCTATGTGTGTGTGTTGTATGTTAATGCATGTGTGCATGATTGTATGTGTGTGTTAGTCTATGTGTGCATCTGTGTCTACGTTTGTTGGTGCATGTGTATTCATGTGATTACAAGTGTGTATGCAAATGTCTATCCGTTTGCATACATGTGTTTGTGCATATGTGTGTTGTTTGTATTTGCACATGTTCATGTTTACGTGCATGTGTTTGTGCGAGTTTATGCATCAATGTGTGTGCATAGGTGTGTGTGGGTGCATGTATGTGTGCTAGTGTGCATACATTTGTGTGCAGTGGTGTGTGCGTGTGTCTACGTGAGTGTTTGTGCATATGTATGCTTGTGTGTGTGTGGGTGGTTGGTGTACATGCATGGTCATGTATATGTGTAGTTGTCTTCACACATGTGTGTACATGTGTTTTTGTATCTGCATGCATGTGTATGTGTGTGTATGTCTATGCATGTGTGTGTGGGGGCATGATTGAGTATATGGGTTTATACATATGCACATACATGCAACTACATGTGCATGCTTGTGTATGTGGCTTTGTGTGTATGCACGTACGTGCATCTATGTGTGCATGTACGTGGGTGTGTGTATGCGTGCATGTTGCATGTGTTTTGTGAGTTTGTTTCTACATGTGCACACACGTGTATATGTATGCTTGCATGTGTATGTGTATGTAGTGTGTGTGCGTGTCTCTACTTGTTTGTGTGCATGTGTATGCTTTTGTGTGTGTGCTGGTGTGTGTGCTTGTGTGTCATATGTGATTGTGAGTACTTATGTGTGTATGTGCAAGTTTGTGTTCACATGTGTGTGCATGTGTGTTTTCATATGTGCACATGTGTGTGCATGTGTGCTTGTGTGTGTGAGAGTTTGTACATGTTCATATGCATGAGTTTATGCTTGTGTTTTTCTGTGTGATTGCATGTGTGTGTGTGGGTGTATATGGATGCATGTATGAATACGTGTCTAAGAATATGCATGTGTGCTTATGTGGGTGTATGCATGTGAGCATGTGCGAATGGATGCATGTGCATGCAAGTGTCTAGGTGTGTGTGTAAGTATGCATGTGTATATGTGTGAGTGTTTAGTTGTGGGTGTGTGCTTTCTTGTGTATATGCATGTATGTATGTGCTTGTATGCATATATACATGTGTACGTGTGTGTTTGTTGAATTTATGTGTGTATGCTTTGTGAGTAGGTGTGTGTGGATGCGTGTTATTTACATGTGTTTCTGTATGTGGATTTGCATGTGGTTGTGGGTGTGTGCCTTTGTATGTGTTTGAACATGCATGTATGCACATGTGCGTGCATTTGTATGCATGTTTGTGCATTTGCACGTTTGTGTATGTGTGCATATGTGTATACATGTACATGTGTGTTTGTGATCTATGTGTACATGTGTGCATTTCTGTATGAGTGTGCTTATTTTTCATATGTGTGTGTGCATATGCTTGCTTCTAAGTGTGTGTGTGTGTGTTTATGAGTTTAGGTGCACTTGCATGCATGTGCAAGTGGGATGTACATGGGTGTGTGTATGAGTATCAATTTGTGTGCATAAGCATGTGTGCATGTTTACATGTATGCATGTTGGTTGTTTTGTGTGTGTGCATATGGGGGTGCATGTACTTGCCTCCATGTGTATGTGTGTATTGTGCATGTGTTCATAAGTGCGTGTGCATGTGCTTGTGTGGGTGTGTGCATGTGTGTGCTTACTTTTGTGTATGTGTATCTGTGATTACACACACATGTTTGTGCACATGTGTGTGTTGTGTATCCTTATGAGCATGTCTTGATGTGCAAGTGTGTATGTTTGTGTGAGCACTTGCGTGTGTGCTTGTCAAAGTGTGGGCACAATTGTATGCATGCATGTGTGTGTGTGTCTATCCATATGTGCTTCTATGTGTGTATGTGCGCTTGTGTGAGCTTCTATGTGTGCATGCATGTTCGTGTCTACGTCTACATGTGTGTGTCTATGTGTGCATGTGTATATCTAAGGGGTGCTTATGTTTGTATATGTGTGGTTACATATATGTAGATTGGTGCATGCATGTGCTTGTGGAATTGGACATGCGTGCCTTCACATGTGTGGGTGTGTGTGCCTACTTGTGTTTGCAAGGGTGCGTGCATGTGTATGTGTGTGCATGTGTCTACATGTGCATCTGTGTCCTTATGAGCATGTGCATGTGTGTGTGGGAGTGTGGATATGTGTTTTTGTTGTGCATAGATGTACGTATATATGTGTTTACATTAGCACATATGTGTGTATGTGAGTGTTCATGTGTTTAGGTGTGTGTTTGTGTGGTGTGTGTGTGTTTGCATGTGTTTGTGTATGCATGCGGTGTGTGTGGAATTGGGTGGGCACAATACTGTGCATCTTCATGTGCATGTGTGTGTATGTGTATGTGTATGTGTGTGTGTTTGTGTGACTACACACACAAGTGAATACGCATGTGTGTGTATGTGTATGTGTATGTGAGTGTGTCTATGTTTGTGTGGGAATGTGTGTCAGTGTATGTGTGTGTGTTGATGTGTGTGTGTGCATGTTTATTTTTGTAAGTATGCATGTATGCACTTGTGTGTTCTTGGTATGTGTGTGTGTGAGTTCATGTGTGTAGGTGTGTGTGGGTGTTTGTGCATGTGTGAGTGCAAATAAGCATGCTTGTTTGTGCATGTGTGTTAATGTGTGGGTGCATATGGGTGTCTACTTGTGTGTGATTATACATGTGTGTGCTTATGCATGTGCTCATGTGTGTGTTTGTGTATGTGTTTGCATGTGTGTGTACTTGTGTGTTGCATGTGTATACATGTGTGTGCACCTCCATGGATGTTCGTCTATGCATGTGTTCATGTGAGATCATGTGCATGCATGTGTGAGTGTGTATGTGTGTTTGTATGCATTTGTATTACTCTTTATGTGCATTCATGTTTATGCATATGTGTGAATGTAAGTGTATTTGGATGTGCATGCATTTACATATGCATGTATGTGTGTGTGCATATGTGCATATATGTGTTCACATGTGTGTGTTAACTTGTGTGCTTTTGTGTGTGTGCATGTGTGCATGAAATTCTAAGCATTTTCACGTGTACTATGGGCATATGTTTGTGTGTGTGCATGTGTGTGTAAGTGTGTGTAGGTGTAGGTGCATTGTGAGCAAGCTGATGCATTTGTGTATGCATGTGTGTGTGTGTCGATTGTCTGAATGTGCATGCATGCTCATGTGTGTGTGTATGTGCACGCATGTGAGTGCATTTGGATGTGTGTCAATATGTGTTTATCTGTATGTGTTTGTGTGTACATCTGTGTGTGAATATTTGTTTATCTTTGTGTGTGCATGTGTCTATGTTTTATGTGTGTGTGTGTGTAATGTTAGGGTGAATGAGCATGTGTGTATGCCTGCATGTGCATGAGTGTGTGTCCATTTCTGTGTATACGAGTGTGTATATATATATGGTTATGTTTGGGTCATTGTGTGTGTATACTTTTGTTTGTGAGCATGCATAGGTGCATGCATGCGTTTTTGTTATGTCCATGTGCAAGTGTGAATGCATGCTAGCATATTTGGGTGTATGTCTATGGGTGCATGTGTAAATGTGTGAGTGAGTGAGTGTGTATTCATCTCATGCATGTATGTTTGTGTCTGTGCAAATTTGAATGTGATGTTTTCCTGTGTGTGTGCATGTCTATGATTGTGTGTTTGGGTGCATGTGTGTACATAGGAGTGCATTTGCATGTGAGTGTTTTCATGTGTGTATGTGTAATTGTGCATATGTATGCATATGCATTGGTGTTCCTTTATGTGTTGTGTTTTTGTGTATTGGTGCACATGAGTGTATGTGTGTGTGTGCATGTGTATGGGTGTAGATGACTATGCACATGTATGTTTATTTCTATGTGTATCTTCATGCATGTGCATATGTGCATGCATGTGTATGTGCATGTATATGTGTTTATGTGTGTGTTCTTATGCATGTTTGTATGTGCATGTGAGTGTACATCTGAGGTTGTGTGTGGATATGTATGTTTGTAAGCATGTGTACTTGTGTGTTTGTGTGTGTCGATGTTCAGTGTGTGCATGGATGCATGTGTGTTTATCAATACATGTGTATGTGTGTGTGTGTGCATATGTATGTGATTATAATTGTGTGTCTGCATGTGTTTATGCATGTGTGCATGAATACATGTGCATGTGAAAGTGAGTAAGAGTGCATGTGAGTGGTGCACATGTACTCATGTGTGTGTGTGTGTATGTGCTTGAGTGAGCTTGTGTGCATGTGATTGCATGTGTCTCTATGTGTGTATGTGTGTATTTATACTTATATGCATGTGTTTGATTTTGCATGTGTGTGCATGTGCTTGTGTTCATATGCATTTGTGTGTCTGTATGTGCTTGTTTGCATGTTCATGCATGTGTGTGTGTGTGTGCATGTGTATGTGTATGGTGTGTGTAATTGTTTTTGTCTATATTATTATGCATGTGTTTGTTTGTGTGTGTGACCATCTACATGTGGATGTTTGTGTGTCCATGTGCGTGTCAGTATTTATGCTTGTCAGTATATGTATGTTTGTATGTGGTGTCTATGTATGCTCATGCGTGTGTGTGTCTATGTGCATGTATGTGTTAGTGCATTTGTGCATACACATACCCATGTCTGTAATTATGTGTGTTGATATATATGTGAATGTGTACATGGGTATGCTTGTGTGTGTGTTTACATATGTGTGCACAGGTGCTCGTGTTTATGTGTGCTGCAATTTTACATGTGAATGTGCCTATGAGCATGTGTGCATTCCTATGTGTGTGTGTGTGTATATGCACCTATCTTTGTACACGTGTGAGTGGGTATGTACGTGCATTTGTGCACACACATGTGTGAGTGTGTGCATGTGCATGCATGCATGCATTTGTGTATATATGCATTTATGTGTGTGCATGTGTGTGAGTATTTGTGTGTATGTGTATCTTTGTTTGCATGTGTCCTTATATGCTTTTGCACTTGTGTGTGTGTGTGCGTGTGTGCTAATGTGGTCATGTTTGTGTGTTGATGTGCATATATGTGTATGAACATGCTTTTGTGTATTTGCTTTAGTTTTGTTTACATGTTTGCATGTGTGTATGCATACATGTGTGTAAGTGTTTGTGCATGTTTATGTGTGACTATGTGCATTTATGCTTGTGTGTGTGCATACATGATTGTGCATGTGTGCTTGTGTATGTAAGATCATGTGTATGATCATGTGTGTGTCTATGTGTTTTCAAGTGTGTGTGGAAGTGTCGGTGTGCATATGCACCTGCATGTGTGTGCATGCATGTGTATAAGTGTTTATGCATGTTCATAGACATGTCCATGCATGTATGCATATACGCATGTGTGTATGTGTGTTCCTTTTCGTGTGTGTGTGGGGGTGTTTATGTGTGCATGTGTGTGTGCTTGTTTTTTTCTGTGCATGCTTGTGCACATAGATGCATACATATCTGTATATGTGTGTGTCTGTCTATTTGTCTTTAGGTATGGGCATGTGTGTGTGCATTTCTTTGTCTATTTGTGTGAGCACACGCATGTGTATGCACGTGGGCACTATTGTGTGTGAGTGTGTATGTTGTCTATGTGTGATGTGTACTCTTAAATGAGTGCATGTGAGCACGTTTGCATGTGTGTGGGGGTGTGTGTGTGTGTATGTGTATATGTGTGTGCGAGCATGAGTATGTGTGTGCCTGCATATGTGCACATTTGTAGATGAGCATGTACATGTGTGTTTGTATTGGTGTTTGTATAATGTTTTTGTATGCATGAGTACATTTTGGAATATCTATGCATGAGTGTTTGTTTGTGAGTGGTTATGCATATGACTACATGTGTACACATGTGTATGTGGAGTGCATGTGCATCTATGTGCACAAATACATGTGCAAGCATATGTATGTGCTTGTGCTTTTGTATGTGTATGTGCACGTGTGTGCACATGTTTACATCAATGTGTGTGTGTGTGATCGCACGCATGTGTGTGTCTATATGTGCTTATGCATGTGTGTGCATGTGCATGCCCATTGTGTGTCCTCTGTGTTTGCCTATGTGTGTGTGTTTGTGTGAGTGCATGTTCGTGTTTGTGCGAGTACATGTGTTTGTATGCATGTGTGTTTGTGGGTGCAAGTGTGTGTATGGGTGACAAATGCAGACGCACACACACGCACACATATACTCACATGTACATGTAACCACATAGAAATGTACGCACATGCTAACACACACACATTCACACATAGACACACACATGTACACACCTGCATGCACACAAATGTGAGCACTCACGTATACAAAAGTACAAGTGCACACAAATGCACAAACACAACACACATGCCCACTTGCATGCACATAAATACATATAAAGATGCACAAATACACACAAACATTCATACACATAGCCACATGCATATGCATACATTCATTCTTTGACACACTCACACACATGCCTGCATACACACATGAAGAAATACTCGCTTGCACTTTCAGACACATGTGTGTACCTAGGCACACAAACTCTCGTAGACGCACACACACATGCACACACACATGTGCATGCACACATATGCACACCAACACACACACCTACATGCACGCCCATAAATAAATAAATAGACAGACACACACACATCCAGCATACATATGTGCAAGCATGCATACATACAAGCACCTACACATGAAGGCACATGCACACACACACAAGACACACATACACCAACTTCATAAAGATGAACACACACATAGACACTGACACATGCACCCACATATACTCACATGCACATATAAGCACCACATAAACATGTACCAAAATATTTTGCTGTTGCACAGCAAAACATACACCCTGGCACAAAAACACGCACATGTGCCCACAAACACACATGCATTTATGCCCATGTAGGCACACAAACTCAAACGTACAAATAACATGCATATAAGCATAAATGCATGCGTGCACATGCACATAAATGCATCAAAAAAATCGTGTGCACACACATAAGCACACACGTAAATACTCACACGCACATACACACATGTATGCACACATACATAGATGTACGCAAAATACACACACATGAACAAACACATATGTACAAGGATGCACATGCACAAAGTGCTCACATTCACTGGCATACACAAACAAATACACACATACATAGGCATGCACACACACATCGACACCATAAACACAAATATTGACACACACATACATGCAAATATGCACACAAACATGAACACACATGCACACTCACACAAACATGCAAAAGCACACACGTAAAAACACAAGTACATGCAAGAATGCATGCAACTGTACACATGCACACACTAATCCCTCTAAAAGCACACACATGAATACAAACACATGCATACACACACATGCATACACACACAAGCATAACCACACACACAAACATGCACACACACACATGAACAAAGACACACCCACACATACACACAAGTGACACGTACACACACGCATTTGGACACACACATACACACACAAATAGATGCACATGCTCTCACACACAAAGTCACATGTGTGCAATCACACATGCACACACATGCTTTTTTGTAGGTACATGCATATATGCACCCAATCATACAAATGTGCATGCACACATACACTAATACACACACAAACATGGCCACAAGCACTCACATATGCACAAACATGCATTCACAAATGCTTACACACACACACACATGTTTGCTCATCCACACACATGCACATGCACACATGCACATACCCAAGCACACATGCAAGACATATGCACTTGCACAACATCTTTACACACATGCACACACACATGAAAGCACACATGTACACACATGCACACCCACACAACACACAAACATACAAACACACACACACACATACATATGCCTAAGAATGCAAACACAAACCAACACACCCATGCACACAAGCTTGTATGCACAAACAAATACAAACACAAAAAAAGACACATACACATATGTATGAATACACATGCACAAGCAGACTGATACATGGATGTGTGCACAAATGCACACATAGACATGCACCCACACACATGCAAGCACACATAGACACATATGCACATGCACATAAACTCTTGCATAATCAAAAGCTTACATACAAACACACCCATAGAGACACATGTAAAAAAACACATAGGTCGACACAAACACACAAAGACTTGTGTACATGCCCACTCACAAATACATACATACCCATACACACATGCGCACCTAAGCACAAACACATGGATACACTCATGAACAAACACACACATGAAGACACATACTAGCTTACATCCACACACAGAGACACCTGTGCATGCATATGCACACACACTTGCACACTCACATGCACACATATACACACAATCATCCACTCACTCACATACATAGACATAATGATGTGTATGAACACATACATGCACACACAAAACCACATACAGGCAAGCACACAAGCATGCACAAAAAATCACCCACACTACCCCCATAACATGCAACACAAATACACTCACAAACACACATTCACACACATACACATGCATGCACACTTACACATGCAAGCAAACACACACACATAAACATGCACGCATGTGCATAGCCACACACGCAACCGTGTACATGAACCCACAAACACACTTGCACCTAACACGCATGCTCTGATACACACATCCACTCGAGCACTTACCCATAGATACAAACACACTCACACACATAATCACACATGCACATAAACACACACACACATAAATGCAAGTAAGCAATCATATGGACACACATAGGCATATAAACCAAAACACACACACATCCATACACATACATGCACATGCACCTAGATGCATGCAACACACACACATGCACAAGCACATGGGTGTATGCACACATATGCACAAAGCACATAAACACACATAAGCACATGCACACAAGCACAAAAAACCACACATGCACACAAGCCTACACACACATACCAACACCCATATGCATACACACAAACATGGTCACACACATACATGAAAAAAATGCACATATGTACACAAATATGCTCAAACATATGCACACTAGCACATAGATACACCTGTGCACACATGCATTAACACACATACAAATGTAGGCATACACACAAAAACACATACACCACACACACTCATGCCCATGCACATGCACACACACAAACAAGAACAATGATACAACCATAAATGCACACAAATGTGTATGAATGCATATGCATATTCTCACACACATATAAACATGCACATACACGTACATGCAGATGGACATACAAAATCACACACACATGTACACAAACAAATGCTCATGCATATGCTCACAAAGGTACACATGCACAAATACAAACACACACATGTTAATATGTATAAATACACATACATGCACATACATACACATATATGCATAAGCATGTGCACACATTCATGCATACACACACCCACATGCAAAGACACATGACCACATGCATGAACAACCACATGTAAAACACATGCACCCATTCACACACAAGCATGCACACAAGAATACACACATGAACACCTATGCACAAAAAGGAAAATGCATATGCACAAGCTCAAGCGCATACATGTATGCACATGCACATACTCACATGCACAAACACATGTAAACACAAGCATACATCGAAACCCACACATAAATATGTACATGCACACACACGTATACCCATTAACACAGATGCCGACACGCTTGTAGACACGAACAAATACAAAAACACACACATGCACACACATCCACACATCCTTACATAGATGCATACACACATGCACAACACTCAAACATGTGCTCCCACCCGCACATGTGTGCATAAATAGACACATGCATGCAAACAACATCACAAATGCACACGTGAACACACACTTACACACACATAAACATGCACAAGTACACAAGCTCATGGATGCACATATGCATAAATAAACATGCAAACAAAACCACACACAAGCACACAAAAATGCACTAACACACACATGCATGCTTCTATAGATACATGCATATGAATACATGCACACACTCACAAATGCATATACTCACTTACACACAAGCACACACGCATGCATATGTACAAAGACACATGCCCACATGCACCACCATAGACATTCACACACATGCACACACACAAACTCACACGTATGAACACAAGGACACACTTGCAAATGCACATGCACATAAACATAAATTTGCATAAACTCATAAACAAACATGCACACACCTGCACATGTGCATGTACACTAACATAGACTCACATGCACACACATGCATAGAAATGCATGCACACATGCACATGCACATAGTACACAAATGCACACACTCAGATGCACAAATGTATGGGACCTCAAACAAATGCAAGCTGTCATGCACAAGCACGTGTGTCTGCCTGCTTACACACATGCACACACACGCACACATGTATATGCACACATGCACACATGCCTACACAAACACTCAAACACAAGCAAATACATACACACACAAGTGCATGCATGCACACACACACATGCAAACTGGCACCCATAGACATGCATACATGCCAAAACAACACACACACACACACCTACATACATCCACATGCTGGCATTCTTACACACACAAATACAAACATCTACACACACACATAAGTACATGTGCACACAGACATGTGTACACATGCAAATTCATGCTTTCACACATGCACAAGATGCATCCACCAACACACATGTGCACACATGTACACATAAGCACACACACAAACTCATGCACAAACACCCGCATCCACACACATAGACATAGACGCACACATACATACATGCACAAACATACACATAAATGCATGTATGCACATACACATGAAAACACATAGACACACAAATGCATACACACATACACTAATGCATGCATGCAAATTGAGACACACACACACATGTAGGAGCAAATGCAAATACACATGCACACACACTGACATACAAAAGTAGACATACATATATAGACACATACAAGCACACATACACACACAAACACACACACACACACCCATACATACATAGATAGGCCTGCACAAACACACACACACATGCACATGCACACACACTTGCATAATAATATGCATCGACACACACGTACACTCATATGCACACACATACCCAACAACATAGGCACAGTCACATACTAGCACACATATATAGTTGCACACACAAGTGCACACATGCACACACATAGATGCACATATGCACACATAAACATGCAACATATCTGAGAAAACATGCATATGCATGCACATACATCTACATTCATAAGCATAATCACAAAAATACACACGACACAAGCTCACAAACATGCACATACATATGCCCACACATTCGTACACAAACATCCACATACATGCACACACAAGCATATGAATTCATGCACACATAGACACACATGCACATGCACTCTCACAAACACACATGCACACTCACGCACACAAACACATGAACACACACATGTCACACACACATACACAACCCAAACATGCACATATACACAATCATGCATGCATGCACACACACATACACATATGTATGCACAATCACATGCACACATACACATTTACAAACACATGCTTGTGCATGCACACACATGCACGCTCGCATAAGTACATAGACACACAGATGCATGCACTGACATGCACACACAACATACACATGGACTCACACACACATGCCCATAGACACACACACACATGTGCGCAAGCACACTTTCAAGCACACACCCACATATATTCACACATATGCAAAAACATGTACACGCATATACACACATACACTTTTGTAAGCACACACATAAATATACACATGCACATGCACACAGGAAAAATTGCAGACATGTACACACGCACCCATGCACACCTAAACACATCCACATACACACTAAGGTGCACATTTGCATGCACACACATACACACATGTGCACATAAATGCACAAATACAAGTACACAAATAAATCAATTCTTACATGTAGATGCACACACATAGGCACACAAACAAAAGACCACAAATATACACTCACACACATATGAACACACACACACACATAAACGTGTAGACACACCCACACTCACACACACTTATGCACAAACATGCGTGCTCATGTGGACACACATGTACACACACATATCTATAGACACACACACATACACATATAAACAAATGCATATAGGTACACACAGACACACGCACACATAGATGCACACATATGCCCACACACAAACACACGCAGTTGCACTTACAGAAATGTGCATATACATGCATGCATCGATACATTCATATGCCATGAACATACACAAAAACATGCACACATAGGCACACAAACAACACACACATATAGGCACACTAAAATACTCTCATCGATGTCAACAAACAGATGCACCCATAGACACACATAGATACTCACACACACTCGTACACACAAGCACATGCACGCATACACACAAAGACATGAACACACATAGACACACAAACATGTGCATGCACCAATACGTACACACACATGCACTTGGATAATGTACACATACCCACACACAATCACAAACACACACACACACGTGCACACATGCACACAAACCAATGTCAAGACACCCACATGCAGACATGCGCACACAAAAACGCACATATATAGCCACATGCACACACACAAACACACTTACATACATAAACACATAGCTATGCATGTACACACACACACTAATGCATGCAACAATGCACATGTAGACATGCAAAGTTGAATAAACATACACATTGTTATCCCACACATGACCATGCACATGCACACACAAACTCACAAACACACGTCACACACACACATCCATGTAAGCATACACACATACACATGCACACAAACACATGCCCAAAAGCACTAACACACAAACACGCACATGTTTACATACATACACACACATGTACCAATGCACACACATAGACATACACACACACACACCCATGTACCCATGAACACACTTGCACATGCACACACACACATGCATCTGAGCACACACAAGCTTATGCATGCACATGAATAAGCAAATAGACTTATACACTAACACATAAATGCATGCATGCCCATACGCACACACATATACACACATAAGAAAGCACACACCAATGCACAATCATGTACACACACACATGAACGTATATGCAGTCACACATACACTCTCATGCACACTCACAAAAGCACCAAAATGTGCACATTCTCAGACACATGAATTAAAGCACAAAGAGTCACACAAACTAACACAAACATATATACGCACATACACATGAAGACGCACACACTTACCCTAAGATGGATGCACACATACACATACAATCACCTATGTGATGTGCGCACACACACACACATACATACATGCACATACACACACATGCACACATATGCTCTCACACATACACTCACAAGCACACATACACACGAAGACTTGACCACACACTCAAATGCACATATGTAGATAAAAATTCACACACACACATGTGCCCATTTGCACACACACATGGATATGCATGCATGCATATGAACACACACACATACACACACATGCACACACACATGAACACACACACATACACATACATACACACATGTGCCCTAGTGTATACACACACACACTTATGTGCTCACACACATGTACACACACACACACACAAACACCCTCACTAGCTAACACACATGAGCACAAACACACTAGCACATAGACACACACACACATATTTGTGCACATACATAAGCATGTCGATGCACACACAACCATACACACACCCACACACACAAGCACACACAAACACACACACATACACACATGCACATGTACACACACACTCACTTGTGCATGCACATTGACATAGACATGCACATAAATAGAGGTAAACACATGCATGTGCACAGCAACACACACATGTAAGCATTAGCACAAATGCACACATACACACACGCATGGGAACACATATTCAAACACACACTAGTACACCCAAAAAAATGCACAAACACACATAGGCACATGCACACACACACAACCTTATCCACTTGAACGCACTTAGATGCAAGAAAAAATAGACACCCATGTGTACACATGAACACACATTCACACGTGTGCATGTCCACATAGACACATTGCACATGCAAACAACCACATGCATACACACAGCACAAGCACACACATGCACAAGCGTCGACACATTCGCATAAACACAATGATGCACACATAGACACATGCACTCACATGAACACAAACTCTCACATGCATGCAAATATACACACATGCATGCACACACAAAAACATATGCCCACAAACACATAGATGCACACTTACACATGCACATATGCACACACACATATGCACACTCACACATACACATATGGGCATGCATACATGCACTAACACACTTTCACACACATACACCTGCAAACATTCACACACAAACCCATGCAAACTCAAACACGTCACACACATGCATATGTACACACGCACACATAGATGAACACACAACCCACACACATACACATGTTACAGCATGTACATACTCACACACACACATGCACACATACATTGACACAAATACCCACACACACCTATGCACACAAATACACACACATGCAAGCACACACTTATCTACATGCGCACAAGAAAACCAACACACACACACATATGCTAGCACACATCCATATGCACAGACATGCATAGACACACATCCCTACAAACACACACTCACACACACAAACCCATACCCAAGCACACACACACATGCAGATATGAACACATATACATATATCCACCCATGTACATGCTTCAAGATACACACACACATATACACACATGTACAAATATATAAACACATAGGAACCCACATGCATAAGCTCAAGCATATAATTGCAAATGCATACTAAAGCACATATGTATGCATTTACTCACACATAGCCACACACATACAACAACACCTACACAATCGTGCACATAAGAACACGCAAGCATGCACGCACACACACACGTGAGTGTCTACACACGTGCACCTAGTAACATGTACACACATGCACAAATGCACACACATGCACACACACACGTCCATGCAGCTATATATGCACCTAACAAAACACACATACACACTCACTTAAACATGCATGTGTACACACACACATGCACCCATATACAAACATGTATATGCACAGACATGCACCCACACTAGCAAGTACACATAGGCATACAAAAACACACATAGTGGTGCAAACACATGTGATGATATGTGCACACACAAATGAACATAGGTGCATGCACACATCCAGACACATGCACATACATAAGCACACTCACGTACTCAAACAATCATGTACGCAAACACACACACACACAAGTATGAGCACATCCACACATGCTCATGCAAACACACACCCATAAACATACAGGTGCACCCACACACAACCATGCACATAAGCATAGTCACAAACACAAACAAATATATGCATGTGCACATACACAAACACACACAAGGGCACTCAAACATGCACACACACACAAATGTATACACATGGACACACACGCTCACTCAGACATCGGTACACACTGAAGCACACACACATGCATGCACAAGCAAAGACTTGCACACACACATGCTGAGATGCACACAACACACACGCACACAGGCACACATGCACACATTTACACACACACACACACACTCACACATGAATGCATATAGACAAACATGCACTCACACACAGACACATGAACATAAACATGCAGACACACACACACAAACATAACTACACATACACAAACATACATACATGTGAATATAAACATGCACACATAAACACACACATGTACTATGCACTCGCACAAGCACACAAACACACACCCACACACATATAAATACATGTACACACACACATACACACATGTATGTACATTAACATACACACACATGTACAAACACACACACATCGACACATATATGCACAAACTGATAAAGACACTAACACATATAAGTGTACACACACACACACACACATAAACATGAATGTACATAGACAAACAAAAATGCATAAACACTTACACATAGGTAAACACTTATAGACATGCGCACATACACATACAAGAACACATATACACAAACATACACTTATACACAAGCATTCTTGCACACAGACACATTATAGGCACACATGTACACACACACACATATAGACATTTGCACCTACCCATATACAGACTCATAGACCTGCTCACACATATACATCCACAATCACACAAGGATACACACACACACACACAAATTTACAAGCACAAACACATAACAACACGCGGACATGCACTCATACGCATGCATGCATATGCACACAAAGACGCATGCATCACCCTGAGACTTATGAACACATACACATATAAATATGCACACGAATACACACATATGCATGCACACAAATATACACAAATGCACCTAAATGCATACACACGCACATACATTCATGTACATACACATGCATGCATACATGTGCATGTACATGCCCTCACATGCTGACATGCAAACACATAGACTTTCACACACACCCTCTCACACACATATAAACATGCACACACACATATAAGCACACCTATACATGCACTCAAACACACTAAGTTGTGGGCACACACACACACCTACACATACACACATGTTCCTATGTGTACACACACAAGCACACCTATCTACAAACACACACACACGTGTACACACTCAGACACATACTCATGTGTGTAAACACACATGCACACAAAAATAGACACACACACATACACACACTTGAACACTAACAGACACTCATAGATTTGTTTGCATGCACAAGAACACCCACACACACACATGCATATACAAACACACATACATGCACATGCACAAGCACACATATTCGAAGATACATAAGTACACATGGATACATACTCAAATAGGCACATGCCCAAAGACACACCCTCATCCACATGCATGTACATAATTGCATGCACAAATAGACACACACATGTGCATACACACACACACAAACATTCACATACATGCACATGCACACAAACACTTGTACACATACACATACACATGCATCAACACACAAACACATGCACTCACATGAACACAAACTCTCACATGCACACAAAAATACACACACATACGTGCACACACATAAACATATGCACACATGCCCACACAAATACAGACACACATGCACACAGATGTATGCACACCCACACATGCACATACACGCATGTGCACATGCTTTAGAATGAACTCATACACACATCCACGTGCACACACACGTACACACATCTACACACATAAGCATACATACAAGTAAACACATGTACAGACGCACCCACACTCTCAGCACATACAAAATAGACCACATACATAATCACACATATGCACATGCACACATGCACACACAGATAAATAGACAACTTATACACAAACATGTGTCAACATGTGCATTTGCATATGCACACACACATTCACTCACTCATGCACATGAAAACACAAACGTACACATGCATGCACACAAACATAGACACAAACTCATGCACACAAAAACACACACATTTACATGTGTGCACTTGCACACTAAAACACACATA
Organism: Vanilla planifolia; assembly: GCA_023846275.1. Classification (NCBI taxonomy): domain Eukaryota; kingdom Viridiplantae; phylum Streptophyta; class Magnoliopsida; order Asparagales; family Orchidaceae; genus Vanilla; species Vanilla planifolia. Next base: position 6,917,869 of record JAIUJO010000017.1, on the reverse strand, counting down.
TGTAGGCACATACACAAATACACACATACATATACACACACACCCTACACATGCATGCACAAACACACGCATACACAGACACTCATATTCAAATACAAGCTCAAATAAATACAAACACATACACACACATACACATGCAAGTGCCCATAGAAATGCACGTAGACTCACACACATACAGAGGTACACACACGCACATGCACAGCAACACACACATGTACACACAACCACAAACTTATACATGAATTGGAACACACATGCACACACATGCCTAAGCACACATAGGAAAAACCACACTTAAGCACAAACACATAGGTAGATGCAAACATACACACACAACCACACTGACACACATGCATGCACAAACACACTTAGGCTTAGATAGCACACACACACAGACACCCTTAATCACATGCACATATACATGCATCCGCACACAAACATGAACACAAAAACAAGCATACACACACACACCCACACACTTACACACACTTACACACACAAACATGCACACACGCACACTTGCAAATGAATTCATATAGATAAGTAGACAAATGGACACCCACGCACCCACATGCACAAAAGAAGACATATATGCACATAAGCATAGACACACACTCACACATAACCATATAAGTACACACATATGGACACACGAACCCTTGCCAAAGCATGCACACACACACATAGATGTAGAAATATGCATGCACACACACACACCATGCATAAACATGTAATTGCACACATGTATGCACACTTACAAACACATGCAAATGCTCAAGCATACACACACACACAAATGCACACACAAAGGTTCACACACATGTGCTCACACATGTACACATAAACAAACACACACATGCATGCACATGCACACACATAAATAAGCATACCAACAAATACATTAGCACACTGACACAAAAATATGCACATAGACACATACACACACAAGCATGAAGACATACATGGACATGCAAATACACATACCTACACACATTGACAGACACATAAGGCACACACATACAAATAAACACAAGCCAAATACATCTAAAAAAGCACACTCAAACATGAAAATTCAAATAAACAAATACATAGGGACACACATGCACACTTGCATTTACTTGCATACACAAAAGAACACACACGAGTGCACACACACACATGCATGCACAGACATAGACAAGCACACACACATGCTAGCATACTAATATAAACATGCAAGAACACTCACACAAACACACACACAAATACACACTCATACACATACATACACACATGCACTAACACATTCGCACACTCATATACAAACATGTATACACATACAAACACATGCATACACACACATATAGACCAACACATGCACATTCATGGTCACACAAGCACAAACATGCACAAAAATAGACAATAACACATGCACACACAACACCACACATACACACACATGCATGTGTGCACATATACATACATGATAGAGATGCACACAAACACACACACACACATGCACATATATATATATATATAGATGTACTAACACATAGACATATACACACGTGTTCCCATGCACACACACACACTCTCACACAAGCACACAGACATAGAAATACAAATATTCAAAAATACATGCACATTAACACACATACATGCACATGCACAAATGCATACATGTGCACATGCACACATGTGTTCACACATATATGCATAGACACAAAAAGACACTAGTACACAAAGATGCACAAACACAAACATAGACGTGTACATGCACACATTGACATAAATGCTCACAAACAGACACATGCATTAACATATGCATGTAAACAAGCACTTATAGATGTGCACACAAACACATGCTTGCACACACACTTGTACACAAACACACATGTGCACACACGTACACATTATAGACACACGTGCATAGACACACAGGCATGTATACACACACCCACATGCACACATCCACACATGCAAACATGCTTACACACATACATGTACAGTCACACATGAACACACACACACACACACACTCACAATCACAAAATTGTGCATACACACACACAAAAAGGCACATGCATATGACACACACATGTGTAAAAACACAGACACATGCATCCAAACACACAAACACGTGCACACACACATAAAAAACACATGCACACACATGCATGCACATACAAACACATGCGCACACACAAGCCTATAGGCACAAACATACACATATATACACATGCACACATACACATAAACATATGCACACTCACATTCACACACATGGACACACACAAACATGCTTGCATAGGTGCACGCACAGACTAACATGCACATGCATAGGCACACACATGAACACCCAAACAAGCATAAACATGCATAGCCGCAAGCAAACAAACACACATCCATACACACACACACACACATATGCACACAAACATACACAATCTCACAAACACAACAAAAATTTGACAAGCTTGCACACACACATAAATGCACAAGCATGAGCACAAATGCATGCATACAAAGAAACATGCATGAACACACACACTCACACACTAAGATGCATGCACACACAAACATACACACATGAACACTCTCAAATGTGAATGCTCACACAAACATAAAAGCATAAATATGCATACACACACACACATGTATGCACACAAACATATATAAAAACATGCACATAAGTTTACACTTACAAGAACACCCACGTTTACAGATTTGTGAGCACCTCGCAAAAATCACATCCATGCACACACACAAAAATGCATGTGCACACACACAAATGCCCATAGAAGTACACATACATCTACGCAAACTGACAAACATAAATGCACACACAATATCACAAACACATGCACTCATACCCATAAACACACATATCCCCATGCATTCATGCATGCATGCACAGAAACACACAACCACATATGCACAAACATATATGCACACACTCATATGCACGTGCTCACATGCACACACATACACTTAAATGCATGCATAGACACAGACACACACACACATGCACAAGTATACACCAATGTGCCTACATACTCACATAAGCACACCACACAAAAAGATACACACATGCACACACTCAGATGTATGCAAATTCGCAAACATTGAAATACAATCACACACACTTTTGCACCCATGTGACACAAACACACATATGCACACACTAACACAAAAATAAATACATGAACACACACAAACACATATACACACATTTATGCACAAACAAACACATGCATGCACACACAATCATCCATATAGATATGCACAAACGCACACATGCATATGCACATGAACATATAGGTTCACAAGCTTGCAAGCATATGCACGGATATAAACACACATACTTGTACACATGCATGCAAACACACATATACACACACACTAACATGTGTGCATAATAAGACACATACACACACACATACATGAACACATACACACACTTATGCTTACATGCACACTCACAAGAAAGTACTCATGCAAACACACACACATAGACACTCACACACATACCTACACACACCCAAATACAAATGCACATGCAGAAAGTCACACACATAGAAGCTCATGCACTTACAAACACATACATACACTTATGCACATAGTCATAAACTCACACATGCACACAAACACAAACTCACATGCATGCACACAAATACACACATATGCACACATGCACATGCACATGCACGTAGATGTGCACATATACATGTCACACACAACAACAACGCAACACATAGAAACACACACATGCACAAACACACACACAAACACACATAAAAGAACAAACATAAGAACACATTGACCTATGCAAAACTTTGCATGGAAACACACACAAGCACACATAGACATGCACAAACATGCACACACACAAGCACATGAGCATTTGCACAAACATCTGCACTAAAACACATTCACCAACACACAAGCACAGACATTAATACAAAACATAGACAAACACATACACATATAGTTGCACACACACATTGCTGCATACATGCACACAACCACTCACACACAAATGCACCCACTCACACACAAACACACAAAATCACACCAACACTTATCTCCATACTCAACCTCAAACATATGCACACACCTAAATAATAAAGCACACACAAACACCCACACACTCACACAACTACAAAAACATGCAAACACACACATGCACATGCACACACACGCACCCATATACACATACATGCATGCACACAATCAACCACATACATGCACACACAGACACATTCACACTCGCAATCAAACACAAGCATGCACAGGCACAAACACATATGTACTCGTGTGTGCATGTCGATAGACACAATGTAAAAACAAGTGTTTGAACACACATCTACACACATGTGCACACCCACACTCATGCATATAAGAAAACACACTCATATACCAACACTTAAGCACTCAAGCAAACATGACACACACACAAGTAAATAGTGTAAACACATACAAACACACATAAACATACACATTCACAAACACATGTGTGCTCCCACACAAACATACAAACTAATATGACACACATATGCACGCACTCAAGCACATGTAAACATCCATGCTCATATGTAGACACATATGAATGCTTACACACTTACATGATATGCACACACACACACACATGAGTACCTAGAAAAAGCACACATACACACACATGCACATGCACACTCACACACAAACAAACTTGCATGAACAAATGTATACAATCACAAAGCTTCGCACACACATGCATATATTCGTGTATACACTAGAATGTAGACTTACATACACATAGGCACACACACAGATGCACACACACATGTATGAATAGACATGCACACTTAAGTATGCTCAAGCACAAAAGTAAATGAAAACAAACACACGTTGGCACACATATACGTAAGAGCATGCACACATACCTAGATACATAAACGTACACACACAAACATGCACAATGATAAATATGCACATAAAGACACACTTGCATCCACAAAAATTTATGCAAACACACACACAGACACACATGCATGCACACACATGCACATACACATATGCACATATAAATGCACTCATACATGCACACACCCACATAGCTACACACGCACACACACGCACTAAAACATTGATGAATACCCATGCACATGTACATACAAATGCATAGACATCGATACAGGTGTACACACGTGTGCACACTTGCACACACTCATACACACATTCACATAAGAACTTGCACACACATGCAAACAAATATACACACATGCACACACAAACAAAAGCATGCACACACACACACACATATGCATGCAATGCCCATAAAGAAGCACTAACACAAGTGGACACACAAGCATACATATACAAATATACAAAAATTCACACACCCAAGCACATATGTGCACACACACATACGTGCACATGCACACACATGCACAAACACACATGCTTGAACACAAATGTATCCACACACACACAAACATGCACACACACATGCATATAAAAACACAAGCACATATATGCGTGCACACATGCAAATACATGGACATATCTGCACGCACACACACAAGAAAACACATGAACACACATGGATGCACACCAACACACACAGATGTAAATTCATTTGCACACACATGGATATATACATACATAAGCACACACACACATACACACATATGCACACATGCACACACCCATGCATTCACATGCACACAAGCATACACAGACAAACCCAAAAGCACACATGCCTATGCACACATGCACCCACACATAACAGCACACATGTGCACACACATGCTGCCCAAACCTATGCACACATGTATAGATACACTCATGCACAAATAAAGACACAAAACACACACATGCACATACAAAACTTCCCACAAACATGCATGCACACAAATACACACTCATACACAAGCACAAAAACACGTGCACAACATATGCAAATGCATGCATACATTTACATGCATACATGCATGCACATAGACACACACTCAAAAAACTAGATATGCACACACATGCTAACATGCATGCACACAAGCATGAAAACACACACATAAACATACAAGCACACACACATACACATGTGCACAAACACACACTCACAAAAAGACATGTGCAGTTGTATGCTCAACCACATGCACACATGCACATAGGCATGCATAAATGCATACACACATACACTTTTATGCACACATACATGCACAAACATGCATGCACACAAGCACAGACAAGCATAAAGATTTGCACACACATGTACATACATATACACACATGTTTACATGTAAATAGGTAAACACAAAAAAACTAGACATGCACCCATGGATACACATAAACGTACATAGACACATGCACAAGCATGCATGCACACAAAGACATAAGCATAAACATCCCCAGAAACAGAAAACATACACACACGCATGCACTCACTCACACAAACATTTGTGCATGTGCACACACATACATGCACACACACACCCACACACACACTCATGCACACACACACACACACATGCAACATAAATGCACACACCCACAAACCCAAACATACAAGCACATACACACACATTCATGAACAATAACATGCAAACACACATAATATGCATGTAGACACCCCACAAGTATGCACATGTAGGCTCATAACCACACTTACACATGTGCACATACATGCACACACATGCACCCACACTACACACACTTTCCCACACAATCACGCACACTCTGGAACCTGCATAGACATGCAAATACACATACATGTACACACAAACAAGAGCACATGAATAGACATACAAACAAATAAAAGCATGCACACCTGTATACACACGCGCACACACACGCGCATGCATAAACGCTACCACACTCCCAAATCCATGATCACACAAATGCAAGCACTAACACACACATGCACACATGTGCACACATGAAGACACAAAGAAAGGCACACACACATACACATACGTAGGCAAGCGCACACACACTCATACACATGCACACACACACACACACCGCTACACATACATTCTCACACACATAACATGCACACAGACAAACATGCATGCACATGAACACAATAATGCCAAAACACATGCATGTACTCACGCTCACACATACACATGCATGTAGACACACACATGCATATAGACATTCATGCACATAGCTACACACATATGCATGCACACACACGCACACATAAATACATGCACCAATAAACACATACACCCATAGGTGAACACATGTACATATACATGCACATACACACAAACACACGTATACAAGTATAAGCACACAAATACACACAAGCATGTGTGCACACATGCATGCTAATGTACACATGTATACACAAACACATCCCCTCACAAACTTTGCCACATGCATGCACAACACACAAAACATGCACATGCTTGGGCACACCAAATTTTTTGTACACACATAGACACACATGCATTCATATATACACACTCACACGCATGATAACAGGCACACACACACACATAAACATGCATTCACACACACAAGCAGGCACACACACACCCACACGCACCTAAGCTTGCACAAACACATGCACATGAATGCATGCATACACATATGGACATGCACACATACATGCTCCAAAACTATACAAATGCAAACACACATAAGTACACACATTTGCATAGACATACATAAATTAATACACACACTGATACACATATGCATAGACATACAAAATAAAATACACACATGTATACCAATACACATATACATGTACACACACATATGCACATGCACACAAAAAACACACACATAGACACTTATGCACACTTGTGCATACATACATGCGCACACACACACCCAAGCACACACACACCAAAGCATCAACAAAGACCCACACATAAATGCACACCTCATCATAAACAAAAATGCACACAAATGCTTGCCAACTTGCACAACACAAACACATGCACCCACCTACGCATGCACTCACCCAAGAACAGACACACATAGGTAAACACAAATACAAAAATAAAAATACACATGTACACACATGTGCACCCACGAATATGCATGCATATGCACAAAGACACAAACACACAAGCACATGCACACAAAAACATACAGATATGCATGCAAACCAGACGTACACATAAGGACAAAAAAATAAGCACACACACATGCATAAAGGCACAAACCACATGCACACACACACATGAATGCACAAACATAAATCCATGCACACACACATGTAGAGCGGCATACAAACATGTATTCGTACTCATAAAAACACACACAAATGGACACATATGCACACAAACACACACACATGCATACTAACATACACACATGCAAGCATGCATGCATGCACACAAACAAACACACCCACACATTTAGAAGCATGCAAACATATGCATACACACATATGCACATATGAAAACACACATATGTACATAGATGCAAACAAGCACACACACATGCACCCACAAATGTACACACAACCGCACACAATCACACATGCATGCACAAACATACACACACACACAAAAACACACAACCACTATGCACATGCACACACACACACACACACACAGGTACAAGCAAACATCCACATACACACCCACTCACACACAAAAGCACATATATATGTACACACAAACACATAGGCACATACAATGCCAATGCACAAAAACATATACTTGCATGCACCAATGTGTATGGCACACATGCACAAACACACATGTACACATACACATAAGCATGTGTAAACACACATACCTACAAACATGTCCAAAACAATACACACAAACACGTAGTTGTACACTCACACAAACATGCACATGCATACACACATGCATCTGCATACACACATGTACACATACAAGCACATGCAGATACACACACATACACTCACACATAGACCCACCCACCCACACATGTCCACCCATGCCCACACAAACATACGCACACATACACACACACAAACATATGGAAAAATGCACGTACACACATGCACAAATGTATGTGATTACATACACATATGCATTCATGATGGCACAAATAAGCACACATACACATGTACACACACTTGTAAACACATGATCTCATAATGCACACACAACAACATGCATGCACATAGGCACACACAAGTACACACACATACAAACAAACACACACATGCAACTTCATGCAACCATACATACAAACACACACATGCATACAAATAGGCACACATGTACATGCCAACTAACACACAAGCACGTAGTGTACACATACACACAATCTTATGCCATACATGCACATACACACAAATGCATCTATAGATGCAAGCACACATGCATGTAGACAAACACATGCACCAACACACATTTACGTATATGCACAAACACATAAATGCAAAAATAAACATGCACACACACACATGCTCACATTCACACACATATTTATTCACACCCACATACATGCACATGTGCATAAACACATGCATACACACACACACACATACACACACACACATATATATATATATATATATATATATGCACATGTACAAGCACACGTGAACATGCACACAAATGTAAGCACATCCACAAACACATGTGCACATAAACATGTGCATGTACACACATGAGCATGTGCAAGCAAAAATATGCACACATTTAAGCACATACATGCATACACACACATATACATTCGCATAGGCACATGCACAGGCATATGCATGTGCACACGCATATGTAAACAAACATGCACACAAGTATGTATGCATATGGACATGCACACACATGCACAAACAAATGTACATGCACATACTTAATCATAAACATGCACACATGAGCATACAAATGCTCAAAGATATGCACAGACACATGCATAAATGAGCACACAAATGCTCAAAGTTATGCACAGACACATGCACACAAAGACACATAACATGCTCTTGTGCATATGCATCCAACAAACCCACATGTGTGTGCATATGCATAAATATGCATACACACAAGCATGAATGCACACATACACACATAAGAACAAACACAACCACGCACATGAACACACACACACACACTCACACCGACTAACTCACTCAAGAACATTTGTGCAAGTGCACAAACACACACACATGCATGCATGTACATACACTCAAACATCCAAATACAAACACCTCCATACACACAAGTACACAAATACATATGCATACACACTAACATACACATGCACTCATGACACACACACACACATGTACTTGCATGCACTCATAGAGCCACCACATGCATAAACATGCATTGATACACACACACACACAAAAATAGGCACACATGCATGCATAAACACACACACAAGCTCACTTACACACATACAAGCACACACAAGCATACACACACATGCATATGTTCATACATGTAAGCATATATACACACTATCACACACGCACGCACCTACACACATGTATACTGTAAGCATAACACACACACATACTCGTGTGCATGCACTCACACACATAGAAGCACGCACACATGCACACATATGCACATGCACCCATGCACATAGGCAAACACATACTCATACACACACATACATATGCAAACATGCACAGAAACAAAAACATACATGCAGAAATGCATGCACCTACACACGCACATCAGCACATTCACTCATACATATAAGCATTTACTCCAGCATAGCCATGTTCCCACACAAACACACTAAACACACACAAACACAAGGATAAACATACACACTCACACGTGCATGTATGCACAAACACTTGCATGTACTTGTGCACATATATACACACCCACAAACAAAAACATGCATACAAATATGCACAAATACACACAAGCAAACACATACATGTGCACATGGAATCTCACACACACACACACACACTTTTGCTCACACACCTACCTGCAAACATGCACAGACACACATGTAGACACAAGACCATACATAAACAAACACACACATAGGCGAACACATGCATACATGTGCTCATGAATACACATGCATACATTCACACTAGCACATGCTCATGCACATATCTATACAATACCTTGCATGCAAGCACACGCCCACACACATGCACTCATAAATAGGCATATAAACACACATGCATACACATTGACATACACATGCAAGTGGACATGCACACATGTACGCAAACACACACGTGCACAAATGTAGACCAACTCACCTACACACTCACAAAGACATGCACATGCATATGCACTTATAGAAATATGCACATGCACTACACAAGCATACACATGCACAAGCACACACATGCAAACATAAAACCACACACACATGAGCACATTCATGCACAAGCACACACATACACAAACAAGCATACTCATGCACACATACACATTTGCACAAGACAAGCACACATGAATGCATGTACATGTAGACATGTACAAATGCACACATAAATATACATACACATGCACTCATGCATACATGGACACAAGAACACACATGCATAAGCTCAAACAAATACATGTGCACGAACCCACTCATGCATGCACACAAACACAAACACATGTAGGCAACCACACATATGCCTACACAAATACATACAAAATTACTCATACACATACACACAATAATGCCATGCACACAAACTCACAAACAAATGCATGCCCATGCACCAACATGCACACAACCACTTGTATACATGCATGTGCATTTGTGTGTATGCATGCATTTATGTGCATGGACACACATATATGTTTGTGTGTGTGCATTTGCATGTGTGTTTATGTGTGTGTGTATGTATTTGTGTGTGTGTGTATGTATGTGTGCATGTGTGTGTGTGTGTGCAAGTGTTTTCATGTGTTTATGCATATGTGTGTTTGAATGTTTGTCTGTATGCATGTGTATGTGCATGCATATTGTTGGTAAGCACATATATTCACAAACACTTGCACACACCCTTACACATGCACATGTGCATCCAAGTAGATAGGCATGCCATGCACATATAAACATGCATATGCATAGACACACACATAGGCATGCAAATGCACATGCAAGCATAGGCAGTCACACAAGCACACACATGTAGAGGCATGCAAGCATATAGATACACAAACAAATGTACACTTGCACACACATATGCTCAAATCATGCACACACACATACATAAGCACAAGAATGCACATGTGTGAACATATGCATGCATACCCATAGACGTACAAACACAAGCACATACATACATAAACACATAAGTACACAGACACACGCACACATGCATGCATGCATGCATGAACATACAAAGACACAAAAAGCACAGATACACACATTCATACAAGTACATGCAAACACACACACATAAACACATGCACACACAAAAAGACTCATCTACACACATACATATAAATGGATAGACATATACACACAAGCACACACATGAGCATAGACACACACAAACAAACATGATAATGCACACACAAACATGCACACATAAGCACACAAAGGCCCACACACATTTACAAATGCATACAAACACAAATATGCACATACAATTGCAAAGACATGGTACACACACACACCTACATAAACACATAAATAGACACACAAACACACAAGCACACAGACACATAGACATATACATAGAAGTACATACATATGCACACAGAACTAAACACATCAACAAACACTCACATACAAGCACACAAACAAACACACATGTATACATGCAAATACATGAACAAGCATACCCATGCACTTGTACTTGCATAAGTATGCACACACGTAAACAAAGGCTGACACATTTGCACAAACATATGGACATCAACGTGCACTCACATACAATCACACATGCATACACACATGCACACATATACACAAACACACGTACGTACGTACACATTCATAGTCATTCACACAAGCACTTGCACATATACATACATATGCACAAGTATGCACAAAGGTGCATGCATGCACACCCATATGCACACCTACACTCACACGCACAATTGTATATAGAGACATGTACTCATGCACCCTACAAATGCTCATGTGCACGTGCATGCACCTATACAAAAATGTATAAACACACACAAATGCATGTGCACAGACTTACAAACAATCAAGTAGGTGCACACACATACACACACTCACCCACACACAAATATGCATAAACATGTACACATACAAGCATGTGTGAATGCACACACACACATGCATATACTTGCATGCAATACTTACATGCACACACATGCATGTGCATGCATTCACAAATTCATGCACACACATATGCATGCATAAATAGAGAAGTTGTACCCACATTTACACATTCATGTGCACATTCATGCACACACACAAACACACAAAGATACATCCATACATGTACCCAAATGCACAAACATGAACACAAACATTTGCACACATGCACAGACACACACATCCACATGAACACAAATACTCTCATGTATACACACACACACACATTCACACCCACTGTACACATATGCACACATAATGGTGCACATGTGTGGCCATGCATACACAAAAACATGTGTACACACACAAAAATAATAACACATGCACACACATAACCACGCACACACGCGCATGCATGTATGCATTCTCTATAAATGCATGCTGACCCACATACACAGAGATGCATACACACATGCACACACACACACATACAAACATAAATGTGTGCATAAGCACATGTATGCACATACACATAGATGCATATGCACACAAAAATATACACACACATGCATTCACAGCCACCCACATACACACATGTACACTTACAAATGCATACACACATAAGCACACGCATTCACACAGCCAAACACACACAAGAATAAACAAATACAACCACAAATATATAAACACATGCTCACACATACACATGTGCACTTGTGTGCACAAATACACACATGCACTCAAAAAAATGCACATTCACACACACTAACACAAAAATAGATATACACATGATTACACACATGCACATGCTGGCAAACACATACACACTTACACACATGCACATGTAATGACACATAAACACATACACACACATGCACACTCATGAACCCACTCATACACACATACTTGCAAAACACTCACATACATGGGAACATACACATAGAAGCACATGCATACACAAACACATACATAAGCACAAAGGCATGCATGCTATCATACACAAGCATGCAGACACATGCGCACAAACACACACTCATGCAAAGCACGTACAGATATACACACACATGTGTGCATGCATACATACATACACACATGCACATACACAAACAAACATATGCACACATACACACATGCACATGCACACCCACACACATTAATGGATGCACATAAATACACATGCATGCACCCACACACACACACACAAGCACACACATATGCATACACACACCCACACGCACACACGCTCACACACACACATACACACCCACACACACACACATGCACATGCACATGCACACATGTACAAACACATGCCTTCACTCACACAAGAACAATATAACATACACATGAATGTGCATAGACAAATGCACAAACATTCACCCACCCACTTACAAACACACACTTGCACACACATGCAGCCATGCTTACACACATATGCACACACTTAAGCACACATAGAGCCACAAACACACACATGTGGACAAAAATGCAGACACGCACCCACATATGCAATTGTTGCATATGTACTTGCACATATATACAGACACACATATACACAATCGTGCACACACTCATTCACATGCACAACTAAGCATACACACATGCACATGGAAATGAACTCACATATACACACATACATACATATACACCCACACACAAAGGCATGTGCATACATGTGTATGCACATGGAAACATTCACACATGCATAAATAAACACAAACAAGGGCACACACAAACCTGAAACCAAACACATTGATGCACACACATATACATTTGTACATGCACTTACACATGCACATATGTTAACACATACACACACACATGCTCATATGCACACATGTGCACATGCACATCTACACACACATGCACACACACATACACACATGCACACAAATATAGCACACATACACACACAAACACACACATGCATGCACGTAAACACACACATTTACATAAGCATGCACACATGAATAGACACGTCCAGAAAAACATAGACATGCCTATAGACACACACGTACACACATGCACATAAGCAGATGCACACAAACACTCATATACACACAAAGAGATGAACACAAACAAATACGCGCACATGCGCAATCACATACAAATCCACTCATGAATACACAAACATGAATGCACACTTGCATTCATACACACGCACACTGAAATGCACAAATGCATGCATTTAAACATAAGCACATAAGCTCACAAGCACACAACAACACACACACATGGAATGCACTTCTACAACCATATGCACACACAAACATGTTCATAAATGTACATGCACAAACACACATTCATCCTCACAAGCACACACATGCACACACAAACATGCAAACACATATACACTCATACATGCACACACACATAAGTGCAAGCACGCACAAGCACATACACCTATTGGCATAGACTTGCAAGCACACAAGCATATGCACATGCACATACGCACAAGCACCCACACACAAAAACACACACATGTACCTACGTACACAGATGCACACCAATGCATACCTACAAACACACATCCATATGAAAGCACATGCACATGCACATTGACATACGCATGCACGTGCATAAAAAATACACATGCACACATATGCATGCACATGCCAGCACACCATTATGAATAGACAAGCACTCGAAAATGCATACACATAAGAACACACATGCACACACACGTGCACATATATGCACACACATGCATATGCATGCTCTCATACACATGCATTAACATAGCCATAATTACACACACTCATAAAATTGTGCAAATGCATGTATGAATGCACACACATATACACACATGCATAATGACACATACATGTACACATACTAAGAAGCATGCACTCACACTTACACACTCAAGCACAAACATGCACACATACACAAAATCACACACATAATCACTTACACATACAAACACGCACATGCACACACACACACAAACACATGCATACACACATGCATATATATGTGCACACACATGCAAAAAGACTACCACACACACAAAAATCCACACACACACATAGACACATACCCACACCCACCTACACAAACACACACAAAGATGCACACACATGAACACATACATGCACACATGTATACAAACATGCACACACACTCACACTTACAAGCACACATAGATGTCCATGCACATACACTTGCATACACAAATGTACGTACACACACATAAACAACCATATACATGCACACACACACACACACAAACACACACATGCACATACAACATAGGCAAACATACATGCAGCCACACTCCTATAAAAGGACACATGCATAAAAACTCACTCACACATATAGACATATGGGCATGCACGCATAAAAGCAAAAACACATACATGCACACACACATGTACGTACACACACACACACATATGCATACTCGTATGCACACACACAAACACACTCATGATTAACCACGCGTGCATACACTTTGCATACACACACACACACGTGCACTAGCACATAAAACTTGCAAAAATTAAAGTGCACGTATATGCACACATATATAACCAAACACACTCACATAGACACATGCACACACATATATGTAGATGTACATGCAAACATGAATGTACTTGCAAAGACTTGCATAATCACACAAAGCCCCTACTCACACCTGTAAGAATTCATATACATATGCACCCATGCACACACAGATGTGCCCATGTTGAAATACACACACACATGTATAGACACAAACACCAACACACCCACATGCATAAGAACACACATGCCCATAAACCCATATACATGCATACGCACGCACTTCCACACACATGCACACATACACATACACATAAACCCCACATAACTACACACATGCATGCATATAGCAACATATAAACATGCACATACACACTCACATACACACTCAAAAATACATAAATAAGCAACACATGCATAAGAGTTGACAAGTAAACAAATGCATAAGAACACACAAACACATGTGAATGGATGTAAGCACAAACACACTCACACACACCCACACATATGCACATGCAAAAACTCAAAGGTTTAGCACACACATTCTCACACATATGTCCATATAGATGCACATGCATGCACACACACACCCACTCAAAGGCACACACATGCATGCACACATATACACACACTTGCACACACATGCACACAAACATACACACAAAAAGCACAAGAAAGAACATAAACACATAACACAGACATAACCATACATGCACACACACATTTACAGACTTGCACAAACTCACACACACATGCATGCATGCACACACACACAATTGCAAACATAAGCACACACATATACATGTAGACATATAGACTCATGCGCACAGATGCACACTTACAAGAAGACATGCACACGCATTGATACATGCTTACACACACGCATGCACCCACACACACAATATTCACATGTGTACACACATTCAAACACGAATGTGCAAGCACACACATGCACATACACTCTAATACATAAACACACACTCACATGCACACGCATATGCACACCCACATGCACACACATGCACACTCACACACAGACATACACAGATGCACAAATGCATGTGGGTATGCACACACACACGTTCACACTCTCACACACAGATGCACAAACACTCACACATACAAGCACACACACATAAACACAAATGCACATGCACACACACAAATGCATACACACAACCTTACATGCACACACAAACATGCTCACACACACACAAGAATAAGCACACATGAACATAGATCCACACAAATGTACACATATAGAAACAGACCCTCACACACTCACACCCATGCACACAGACACACACACATAAACCAACACACACAGACATGGAAATACACACTTGCACACACATGCACACATCCACACTCGCATGTAGATACACACACATGCCAAAATGCCCACACACACAAGTGCACACATATACACAAATGCACACAAGCACATGAATTCTTATATGAAAATACACGAGCACACAAGCACATGAACACACGCACATACACACACATGTACATGCACTTGTAGACACGCATGCATAGGTCCTTACACACAAGTAGACAAACTCAGATAAGTAGGCACATAGACATGTAGATGCACACACTCATGCACATAAACACATGACCACAATAGCAAATTCACACAACAACACTCACTCACATAAACACTTGCACATACAAACACACACACCCATATGCACACAAGCATACATGCACACGCACACGTGACCATTCACATGCATACACATTATAATACATGTATAGACATATGCACACATAGGAATGCAAGCATGCAAATGCATACACACATACACATTTACAGACACACACACACACACTTGTACACACACATGCATTCATGTGCATAGACATGCATACTAGCACGCACACACAAAGGCACGCTTACACATTGTAGGCATGGAGACACATACATGCATGTATATTCATACTCACACACACATGAGCTACCATGTCCACACATGGACATGCACACATGCAAGCATACCCAGGCACAAAAATATGATCACACCTACACACACACACAAACAAACACACATGAACACAAACACATACACACACACACACAAACATGTACCCATATACACACTCACAATTATGCAAACATATAGAAGCATGCACTTGCTCAAACACATGCACATGCATAGTCACACACACATGCATGTGCATCCACATGCTTACAAACATGCACACTCACATGCACATACAAGTACACATACATGCACATATACTTAATCGCATAGACACTTGCACACACATGTACAAATAAAACCACATGCACACATGCTAGCACATATGGAAAAAAGCATAATGACACACACACACACATGCACACATGTGTTCAAACAAACTATGCACATACATTAAGATGCCCCACACACAAAACATACATATGCATATACAAATGCACATGCACATGCACTCACACAAATGCATAGACACATTCATACAAAAAACATATGCATAGACACAAGCACCCTCATAGACACACATGTGGGCAAATAAATATGTCCACAAGTGCACACACACATACACACACAAGTACACACATGCATATAGACAAATGCACAAACTCACACACATATGCACACACACGAATTCGTGTAGACACTCACATAAATACACCCATATTCTTCCACACATGCACGTGCACAAATATGCACACACATGTACACACACACACACACGGTTGCGTGCACATACACTATCATACATATACACACACATTCACAAACAAGCACATATGCACATGCACAAACAAACACAAACAAGAATATGTACATACACACACACACATGCACATGAACACAAAAAAAATGCATGCACACATAAGCACAAGTACACACACTCAAATATACACACACATGAGGGAATACGCATGTCGATGCATTATACATACACACACATGTGCATCCATGCTTACACACACTCATGCATGCAAGCACACACACCTAGACACAACAACAAACACATGAGTAGACATGCACACACAAGCACACATACTTACACACACACATATGCACACACATAGACACACATGCACACACATGAACATGAAACGCACTGACATGTGTTCATGTGTACAGACACATGCACACAGGTGCACACAAACAAATATGCACATACACAAACACACCCACATACACATCCATAAATATGAATAGACATACACACACACACGCACTCCTACACACACATGTGTGGCTGTGTAAAAGCTTGCACACACACATGCACGTATGTAGATACACACACATGCACACATGTATACACACATACCTACACAAACATATGCATGCCATGCATGTACACATGTAAACTTAGAAACATGCTCACGTACACACATAGGCACAAGTGGATATAGATGCAGTGTCACACAAACATATAAACATGTGTGCATGTGCATACATCCACACACACACATTCAAACAAATGAAGACACATGCACACACATAAGCACACAAGCACACACATGCATGCACACTTAAATGAAAATACAGACTTGTGCACATGCACATGTGCACACGCATGCATAAACACAAATAAACACATGCAAGTACCCACAAATTCTCCCACACACATGTGCATGTGTGCACATATAAATATATGCATAGACACACTCATAAGCATGCATGCATGCACACATACACACATAGAACATACACATCCCCACACATATGCATGCAAACATGTATGCATGCATAAGCATAGAAATAAAACCCCAAACACAATTCCACATATACATGCACATACAACATGCACAAAGGTACACACAGTCACATAAATAAATGCATGTCCATAGCCACACATATACACATGCATCGTCACTCACACACACAAGCACACATGCACACAAACAAACACACCCCAACAAATGCGTACACAAACATTGGCACATGTACTCACTTAGACACATACCCACACCTACACACAAACATAGGTGCATGTATAGCACACAAATGTTCACACACATGCCCACAAGCATGTATACATGCAAACTAATACACACATGTGTGCACGCTTACATGTGCACACACAGATGTAAACACACATGCACACATTCACCCATATACACTGACACACTCATGCACACACACAAATACATGCACACATTCACCCACGCACACATGTGCATCCACACGCATGCATAGACACACATGCACAAACACAGAAACACATGCATAAACACGGAAACACACACATACATACAAATGCATGCATGCACCCACACACATGCATACACATACTACACACACAAAAACACACACACACACACAAATGATCACAAGCACACACACAAATGCTCACACTCACATACATACATACACATATACACACACATATAAAAAATGCATAGACACCTATAGGCACACAAACACATAAACATGTACATGTACACACACGCATGCACATGTACACATGCACACATGCAAACATGCACACATGTACATATTTGCACATGCATACAAAGCTACATGCACATAGGGATACATACACATGCATGCACACACACGCAAAGACATAGAAATGCATAAACACCCATAGACACACAAATTTACATATGCACACACACACACATGCACTCATAACCACACACACATGTACATTCGCTTAGGTGCACATGCACATGCATGAACATGAACATGTACATACACAGATGCACATTTGTACACACGCATACACATGCACACACCCTCCCATGCACACACACACATACACATTCACATATGCGTGCCTACAAATATACCAACGCATATGCACATGCACAAACAAACTCACTCGCACAAGTACACAAACATACAGTTACATATGCACAAAAGCGCACAAGTACACACATATACATGCGCACACATACACATACACACACACACACAGAAGCACATACACACAGATGCACAAGCACACAAACATGCAAAAACACACGTATATGCATACTTACTTACATGCACACACATATGCAAATACATAAGTGAACACAAGTGCATGAACATATACACACGTGACTACACTAGCATCCATATAGACACCCACACACAGCCACAGACACATGCGAATGCCCAAGATTTGTTTCACAAATATGACAACATCTACCTAGGTAATGTTCCAATATTTATGGACAAACTCTATAGAGAAGCCACCTACATGAAGGACTTATTTTCTTCTAATAGATGCAGTATCATTCTTGATATCATCTTTGCTGATTGGAGCTATAAAACATTTCGCTTGCTTATTAATGATAGCTCTCAAAGGTTGAAAAGTTAGAGGAGGTTCATATTGCCAATAACTACACCACTTCCTACTAAAGAACTATGTGATAAAATCTTTAATCTCAATTGGTGTGGCCAATAATTTGCACTATCATTTTCAAGATTATCATATGATTTCTTTTATATGTAAAAGTAGCTAATTTCTTAAAAAACATGTGTTTTGATTTCCAAGGTTGGACTAATGATGCCTGACACAATCACCACCACACTTCTAAAGCTAAAGCCTTGTGGTAAGAGACAATAAATTGTGCTAGAAGATCTTATTCTAGCTCTACTAACCTCATTTAAGATTCCTTAGGTTGAAGCTCTTGAATCTACTACTACAATTAATGAGGCTTATTAATTATATTACAAAGTTTGCCTAAACTCCATTTCATTAAAGCTAATAGTGCTATGATAAATTTAGGGGATAAACTATTGATAGGGTTCCCTTTGATAATTCTATTTTAAGAAACAAGCATAATATTAGTTGGATGTAGACATGATAGCTATCTATTTTCAAACTGGGTTCTCATCTCAGTTTTATGCAAAATCATTTGTCTAACTTGAATATGGAGAGGGTAATGGTCCGAGAATATATGAGGAAGATGTGGCAATATAGTACATTAGAATGCTTAATACCATCAATATTTATGAATGCTCTATCTAGTCTTTCCTATATTTGTGCATTGCCCACCTTAATGTTATTCCAAGAGAAAATATTTGCAATAAATGCCATGTCACCCAAATCTAAATCTTGAATGAAGCTGAAGAAGTCCTATAATGCCTACCCACCAGTTATTTTGTTTTAATTTTTCTTCTCATTATGTGCAACTTATACTTTGAAAACCCTTGCAATAATCAATGGTCTATTAAGCATTGTAGATACACTTATTTTGTCCAAGGTTACCCAGTGGATCACATGCTCTTTTGATGTATACACCACACAACACCTTCATAAAACCACAATAACCCCTGATAAATTCATCAAAGATTTGTTAAACGAGTTCCAAATCCTACCCAAAGGTTGATCCACCTCACACATATTGAAGTTCACCTTCTAAATTTCCAATAAGGCAATATTAGAGACCCTATTTTTGTACCATGCACTACTAGTAGCTTTGAGATTTCCTCACTCTAGTCACTCAAATGTGTTGTGTTGTAGACCCCTAGCCATGGTGCTTTATTAGATGATAATAAATACTAAATATTTCTAATAAAATTATTTAAGTGAATTTTAGGATTTTGAGTAGTGGATACTCGTATTCTTGGGAGAAATAAAATAAGAAACTATGTAAATATTAAATCCCTGGTAGATCAGCTTGGTTGGAGTGGCAAACCACTAGGGATACATTCCAAATTTAAGTTTAGGTATTTTAATTTTACTTTGATTAGAACGTTAAGCTTGATTGAAACTTTAATTATAAGACACATATACTAAATTCAAATTAATCTTAGAAGAACATTTTGGTCTCTAATGTTTTTGATCCATCTTCCTTGATTATCTTTACCATTATTTTACCTTAAAAGCATTTCTAATTCGTTAATTAATTTATTAAAAAATTTTAAAAATATATTAAATATTTAATAGAAACTTTAATAACAAAAAATAACGCATTTGTCTAAGTGATAATCCCCTGAACCAAAGAAGTTGTTAACATGTATCGCTGTAGTTTAGTGTTAGCTACTCTTAATGTGGTTCAGCTCATAATCAATCCAAAATAATTCACTTGGGATCGAGTCATCAATCCCTTCTCCGCAAATGAAGCAAACAATATGCAAGTTGACTACTTGCACGGGTGATTAATTCCCAAACCTAGCATGGTGCAGCCTACTTTATTGATCTACTCTCTCCTAGGGCTACAGAATACCTTGTAAGGATAAAACCTTAGTACAGATGAGCAATGCGGGGCAAATAATGCAAACATTTTCTACACTACGAATTCTTAAATTATGATGGAAATGTGAACCGTTCAATCACTTATTTTTTGATCGAACGATCATCGCCATATCTCATCTTTAAGTCTGCTAATTTTTTCAGCAGCCCGATCATGCAATGTCGTGATTACAAGATCTTTATTTCTTCTATTTGCCAAGTTAAATCCTAGCATTAGATCGTGATTCTAATCTAATGACATTGATCAATTTCATATTTCAAAAATTGTAGATCCGATTGCATTTGTATGATTGATTTAATTTCATGATGGAACATTCTAAGAGCATTTTGATCGAATGGCTCCTATGCGATTGTTATTTTAGTCATTATTTTGAGCTGTTGGGGATTATTTATTTATTTCCTAATTAAAATATTGCAAAAGCTGCAAAATTGTATTGACTAAATTGGATATTTAGTAAGTACTTTTAATCATTAGAAATGTCTATAAATAAGAGATTTTTGCATGAAAAAAGGAGAAAATTTTGTGATACAAAGCAAAAATATTGAAGTCGTTAATAGCTCATTGCCATCGTTGCTTCCATACATTGCTGCACAATTCACTCATCAAACTCAAGATATATTTTTTTCTTTCTCAAATCGGCTAAGTTATTAATTTTTTTTTATTTTAATTCATTTAATTAAGATGTTTGTACTTCTTTAATGGCTTCATTATGCATACTATTTTGTTGCATTGATTTAGATTTTAGGTCGACAAATGTTGTTCATCTAATGCCATTTCCCTTCGTTCTACTGTTGAAGTAGCCTATCCCATTCACTTGATTGTAAGGCCACCGTAGCTTGTCTTATTTATCTATTTCTTGTCTTTTTAAGTAGTTGATTTTTCAATTATATGACTTCTAAAAATTAAAATTTATAGAATGTCATTTTATATAATTGTTAAAATTTATTAAAAAAAATATTATAAATGTTTTATTGAAATATTTTCGTAATAAATAAAAAATTAATTCATAGCAATTTGCCCTTTATTATTGGACCTGACTTCAGCATATTCCAAACTAAAAATGCAACCATATATTGTTAGCCTAAAAGCATGTAGCTAAGAAAAATTGCATACCTTTATAGAACTCCCAACCACGCTAGATCTAAATTAGAAGCACTGTGCTTTCGCAAAAACACCTGAGCCTTAAGCACCAGCTGTAGTAATAGCCTTGGAAAGAAGGTTGAAGGACTTGGCTATTGTTAACAATTAAGCAAGTATACCAACTCACATCTGTGGTCCTCCTCCTAAAGATGTCCTCTTCTATCTTAATCATAAAGTATCAATTCTAGGAAACTAAAAAATTTCTCACCCATGTAAGAGGAGTTTTTAGTATTTTTATCACTTTGTAATAATGAAGCTTCTCAATAACAACACACCATCACTCAAAAATTGTATATGCTATAGTAAACTATTGTAAACAAGCTTCTCAGATGCATAAAAAAATTTCTAATGGCTAAATATTTGTATCTTCCTGGAGATGCTAATATTGTATTTTGTATAAAAGCTTTCAAATTAGTTGAGCAAAAAACACTCATCAAATCAGATAGTTGCATAAATTTACAAGAACTACTTCATAAAATGTCTTCAAGAATATTGCACATAATATAATTCAAGAATAACACATGCTCTCTAATGATATTTTGAGTCCTTTCTCTACTACAAACTTTGAAAAAATTTGCCTTCCTATTAATTATCATATTCGAACCAAACTTAACGTTGCTTCTACCCAGTTCATAGTTGTATCCTAGTTTGAGGTAGGCTTGAACCTTATACAATAAGATGATCACCGCACTAGTGACTAATAGCCTCTTATTTGTATGCCAAGTGAACTTATCAAGATCAGTAGCATTAGAGCAAATCAAAAGTCTTATGTTATAACCCGAAAAAGAATGTTAGGGCACTTATCTTCCTTTTTAAATGACGCAAATATTATAAGTACCATTTGAGGTCATCCTCCTAAAGTCAACCTCCTTTTCCTTAAAATTAAGGTGTTGTTTCCAAGTACATAAAGAAGCACTTGCTTATATATGAATTATATCTGAGAAATTCAATGGCCATCTAATAAACATGTTTCTCAACAATAACACACCATTACAACAAATTTGTCCATGTTGTAGTAAACAAATGTACATAAGCTTCTTTGATGCATATTAAATCTCTAATTACTTGATTATCTATAGGTTACTAGGCATGACATTTTAGCGTTTTGAACAAAAACATTTGAAAAAGCTAGCTCATCAAATTTGATAGCCGCATATATTAGCAACCATCACTACTTATAATACCTCAAAAATTCTATGTTGAATATGTCTCCAAGAATTGTACATCTCCTCTATTGCCATTTTGAGTACATCCTCTACTACAAATAGTAGAAAAATTTGCATTTTTGTTTACTCCTCACCTAATAATAGTGGGCATACTCAAGTCAAGCTTGACCTTGTCTAACAAGATCATCACCAAGTGAAACTCACATGATTAATAGCAATATAGTAATGAGTGCAATAATATGAATACCATCTCTCGCTCTATTTTCCCTAACGAAAATACCCAAAATTCATGACAAAGTCTTGAACATTACTAAGTATAGTTTCCAAGAACATCCTATGACACCTCAGCTGTATGTAGTTCCTTAGAAGGTCTAGGTAAGGAGTTGTTGCTCTGCATTCTTCCAATTCCAATATTTTTTTGCAAAACCACCACTTTTTTTAAAATTTCAAACTCTCCTAAGAGAATCCCCTCCCTTTACTCTTTTTTAATTTCTTTATCATCTCTAAATTCATTCTGTAGAGCTTTTGCACTACTCTCTGACTTTGGGTGGTTCTATAATAGTGAATGAACAAAGATTACCTGAGACTTCCATCTACTTTTTCAAAATGTACACTTCAATTTGTGAAGAGTCACTGGGGCCACCATCCACAACATTGTTAATTTATGAACAATGCTTTTTACTTTTATTAATTTCATCTTCCTCATGCACTCTATTCATCCATTCACTTTATCTTAGATGAATGCCCTCTATGCCCATCAGTCATGGACCAAGATGTGCTCTTATGTGTAACTTACTCCTTATCTCCCAACTTATAATGCTACTAAACTACTATTTATTCGTATCTCTATGATTCACATTCATCGTCTATTGTGTTGTGATAAACGCTATCCTCTTCCTTGGTTGCACAACCATCCATGGTCCTAAACTACTCAATTCTCATCCTGAGTTTTGTTTACAATTACCCTCCATTCTTGTCTTGATTAGTTTCTATCTAAAAAAGACAAAAGCTCTCCACTACAATAGTATTGTGAACTTGTTTGTTAGATGTACATATTCTAGATACATGTCCCACTTTTCTACAAGAAAAATAGATAAGGGTAGTCCCTCATAAGAAAAACTCTAAAAAAGTGGCCCAATGCTCAATTTAGTTAGATACCCATTATAAGTAGCATTGTAAGTTCAAGTTTTTACATAAACTCTTACAAAGGATGACTTTCGCATGTCAACAATCTAACCATCAATCTAAATTGGATCACCCATGACTTTGGCAATGCAAAAACTTTTCTGTGTCCTTATCCATTTGAGCGATTACCAAAAAAAATACCCTTATTCAGCCACAAATAATCGTTAAGGTACTAGGAAAAAATGATGTTGTCCATATATCCAATCCTAATGCAATGCCTACAATCAATGCAATAGCTGTTCAATTTCACATTCTTCTAGCATGTGTAAACTTGATTCTACATAGAGCTGGTGCTATGGTTGATAAGCAACAGCCAATTAACATTACGATGCACCAAAGGATAGTAAATGTTATGCTAACGATAAGTCTATTTTGTGTCACTAGGCTCAGTGGGGCTTAGAAATTGAACATTACACTACTAATGACAACAAATATCTTGTCTCCCAAATTGATGAAGAATGGATTGAAATGCAATATATGTTGTGAACTATAGAATCAAATGGACCATCCATTTTTTGAATACAAGCTGCATCAGTGGATGTAAGGCTAAGTGAATAAGAGGTGGATGGCCCTTCGAGTTGCAGCATGGAGTGTTGCAACATTAGGTGAGGATTGGCTACAAATGTGGTAAGAGGTGAATGCCATGAAGTGTTGAAGTGTTGGCCAATAAGAATCAATATTGTAGCATAAAAAGTAAATGCCCTCCCAAATCCAACTCTATACTCCATGGGCTGGAATTATGACTCTATGTTTTGTGAAGCTACCTACTGAGTTTATGAATATAAATAAGTAGAGGAGAAGGAACTTTCAAGGATTCTCTTTATAAGAATGAGCAAAATTGGTTAAACCCAGTATAGAAATCAAGCTGCTTAAAGCACAAATTGTACTCTAATGGTGTGTCCTCGATAATAAATTAGGATCAAATCCCAAGGATGGGGTGTGATGGGGAGGGTGAATGCTCGTTTAACTCATACCCTACTGTTGAATAAGGTGCTACCAATGAGTTTGATAGTTTGGGAGTGTAGTAGCTCAAATTTGCTATCATCCTCAGCAAAACATAAGAGATGGATAAGTGGCATGTATTGTTAGGGAAAGATGACAAGTATTTGAAAAAAGAGCTAAAGAGTACTTGAAATTATAAAGAGGGAAACATACAGGACCTAAAGATGTGGCTTGACTTGATGTAAAACATCTTCACATGGTTTGTTACATGGCTCGAGGAGCAGAATAGCTCATGGTTATCATGGTAGAAGGTGCTCAAGAGGTGCATCCTATTGAGGAGTGCCATTAAGGCATTACATGCTTTTGTAATGTCTAGAAAGCTCCTCATCTAACCCATCTCAAAACACAATTCAAGGAGCTCGACATGCTTGGGAGTTGACAAGTGGGCAAGCTTAGATGGGACATGAAAGCTAATTAGTGTGATACTAATTTTTGGGGGGCATCGATAACTGAGATCTTCTATCAAGTTTTCAAGTTATAGAATGCCATTGAGGACATAAAAGATGAAGAACTGTGTTAGAGTGAGCTGAGCTAGAGGAAACTGTAGTGGAGGCCCATAATGATGTTAATGTGCAAATTGCTAACTTGAATTTTGCATAAGGGCAAAAGACTAACCAAATTGTCAAGTAGATATTTTGCTCTGAACATTTACTCAAGATAGCTTAAGCCATAGCTAGAGTCCATTTAGGCAAAGCCAATGTTTAGAGGCATCAAGTGCACAATGCCCTCAACATATTCTGAATGTTGAAATAGATAGGAAGCTCTATCTACTTTGATGAGTTGAGCCAAGGAATCTAGGATGCAAAAGTGCACTTTATGGAATGTACGACATTAAAAGAAATTAGTTTTCCTAATTATTTCGAATAGTATTAAATGGTTTGAATTTTTCAATTAAATATTTAATCTTAAATTTATTTTTAGTTTTATTCCATTTTTATTTTTTGGCCATATTCCTTAGGTATGAAAGGTTTTAGTTTCTTTTGTAATAATTATTTCAACTTTTTAATATGTTATACTGCTTATTTATGCTACATTTTACTCTCACCTTCAACTATTAAAAACCTTTCGGGTTGATATTTTATTAGAATTGAGAAAGTGAAATTATAATTTTTAAAATTTTAGATAATCTTGAATTAGGTCACTTATTATTCTTTCTTTCCATTATTATGTTACTTTACCATGATGTAATATAAAAATTGAAAACATCAATTCAAAATAAATGTTTCCCATGTTATTCAATTAATTTTAAATATTTAAAAGCTAACTCTTTGTACCACATTTATTTTTTTTTTTGCAACAAGGACATTAATATTAAGCAATCAATATAAGTTTTGATAAACATGTTTCTAACACAAACTTCAAAATTTTTGTGTTTTAGAAGATTAATTAACCTATATTTTGTGATGCAGTTTATACTTTGTTTTCATATGTTACTTGTGAACTTGATTTAAAAATTTTCAAAAGTTTGGTATTTTCCTAATATTTTTGCATAATTTTTTTGTCTATTTTAGTAATTTTTTTTTACACTTTTGAGTGCCTTTTTATTATATAAATTCATTATATTTTTATTATCTTTACTATTTAGTGCAATTATATAGTTTTTTTAATAGAAATAGATTTCACAAAAAAATTATATATTTTGTTATTTGAAATTACTTGACTATTTTTTTCTAAACATTTTATAATCAGAATGATTTAATTTTTTGATAAGTTTTTACCTTTTTACATGCAATGGAAGTTTCACATTGCTAAATGATATGAAGGGCATAATAGCCAATGAGTTTTATTATAGAAATTTATTGCAAAAAAATAGATTCAAAGAATTTAAATCCTTCAACATTGAAATTATTTTCATAAATGACCATGAGAGATATCAAAAGCTTTTCATTTCGATAATTCATACGAAACTTTTAAAAGTTTTTTTATTTTATTTAGACTTTTACGTTTTTTAAATATAGTAACAAATTTTTTATTGTTATTACAGATAAAATTTATTATTTATATATGTATATATATATATATATATATAACATTAGACATGATTAAAGCACATAATATGAGTTTATTATGATAGTTATGTGTTTTCATTGTACATTAAAAGTTTTTTTTATATGTTTACTTTTTACTTAAAACATTATTCATATATTATGGAAAATTTAATCTTTCTAAATATTAAAATTTATAAATGCTTTTAAGTTATTATTCATTAACTCTTTCCAATTGAAGTTTTTAATTTTTTTATTACTAATTAATTTAAATTATCTAATTTTTTTCTTTTTAAAGTAATCTTTCATGTTGTTATACTACATGGATATTGTAGTTTTACTAAATAATAAATATATGTTTTATGTATTAATTTCTTACATATTAGTTATTTGCACTTATTGTATTTATAAAAATTATACAAACATATTTATTTAGTTTACAATACAAAAAAATTCTTTTTTTGTCAATGCTAGTTTGATTATGAGATTTTGATTATTATGATAATTATTTTTTGAAACAAAAAACTAGTTTTTAAAATTTGAAATATTCATATTTAATACTAAATAACTTTTTATGATCTTTGAAGTAAATTACTTGTTATTATTTACTTACCAAAACAATCTAAGAGCATTACGAACGTTAAGATGTTTTGTGCATTTTTTTAACAAGATAACTACTATGCATGCCTTTGTTTTAAATTTAAAATTTAAAATTTACATTTAATATTTATTAAATAAAATAATTTTTATACTTAAATATTATGTAAATAAGTTGTTAGGGAAGGCCTTCTCACATAAAATTTTCAAATAGTATTATATGTTGAAATTCTATTATTGTAATTTTATTTACCTTTTAATGTACATTAGAATACTTTGCATCGCTGCAATATTGAGGAAACATTTCTTTAAATAAGTGAAATTTTTTTTATTTTCATAAAAGTTATTTCAAATTAATTACTTTGTTTTTTAATGGTAGTAAAACTTTATTTGATTAAATAGGTAAAATTTTGAACTTTTCACTAAAAAAGAATACTTAAAATAAAAAATAATTGAAGGCACTTATGACATTTCCTAAAAAAAGTATTTTGGTTGGTGAAATACGCCCCAAAGTGAATAAAACATTTTAAAATGTTCATGGTTTTCCAAATTTTATCTAAGAACATAATTTTTCAAGAATATTTGTTTTAGTAAAATTAGCATTAGAAAAATATCACTGTAAAAGAAATATATGAATATTTTTAAAAGAAATTTAAATTCATAGAAAGTTTAAAAGAAATATCTATAGAAATTAACGTTAACAAAACCTGACAAATATGTTTGTAATACAAATGTTACATTTAAAAAAAATAAAAATTATCCCTAAATGAGAAAAACCAAAATTTTTTATACGTACATAAACCAAACAAAAAAAGTAAATAATCCATTTTGAATATTGGGAATAATCCATTTTAACAATATCATGTTGCAATAATTATTTAAAATATTTACTCTAAATTCATAGTTTGTTAATAAAAACATTCTTTATAAGTATAGTACAAAATACAGTTTCATTTTTTAAATAATTTAATTTTAATTTCATTTTTTTGTATTTGTGTAATTTTAGATAATTCGATAGTTTATATTTTCAATGATTATTTTATTAACAAAACAAACACGTTTCTAGACTAATATATTATATGAATAAAATCCTTACAAAATATTCCCACATGTAATTTTTTTTACACATATACTCATATATTTTGCTGTAAAATTTATTTTAATATTTTTTTTATTTTTCTTTAAATACACATTAGGATACTCTATGTAATTTAATATTCATGAGAGTTTTGTTGAAATTTGTAAAATAATTTTTTTTGATTTGATTAGTTTTATTTAAAAATTCTTAAAAAAAAATATTTAAATAGAACATTCTCAAATTGTTTTAGTTAAAAAGTTTATTTAGTGCCAAGAATGACCGAAACGCTGGTCCCCAGCTTATAATATTGTTTTAATTGGTAGAATATGTCGTAATTATTTTATAATTTTTAAACTTTTATCCATTTGCATATTGTTTTACGAATGCATGATTTGATAATTGTAGCATTACAAAAAAGAAACAATAAAAAAATATAAAGTAAATAAAAATGATATTATTTCTAAATATTTAAGTTAATGAAAAATTCAAATGTAATTTAAATAAAAATGAAACTTTGGGAAAAAAATGGCAAACATATTCACTAAATAACAAAAATGCTGCTTGCTAAAAAATAGAAATTAACGTGAATGAGATTGCTTAAAATATTTATCGTATATATAACTCATATTAAAAAATTTAATAACCATTTTTGAACGTGAACAAAAAAAATGTTAAACAAAATAGAATCTTTTTCGTATAAACAAAGAACATAAATATGGGAAACGCATTAATCTTATTAAAATTCATTATTTTATTTTTAACATTTAAAATGCTTTAGTTATAATAACAGCTTTTAACTTGCATTTTTACATCCCTTGCAACTTTTCTTTCAAAAAACACATTTTCACATGTGCTTGAATAATTACCATTCTTATTAAGATACATTTTTTCATATTTTAAAAATTTTATACATACGTTTTTTGGTATCATAATTTCTTTATATCTAATTTTTATATTTTTAGTAAAAAAACATAGTATTCATTGACTTTATTTTTATTTATCAGTACCTTTCTTTGGAGATCTTAAATAACTTTCATTGATATAATTTTTTGCTCTTTTATTTTTTAATAGATTTTTCTCACAAACAAAACTATGACAATTTTTTTTTTTTGAGAATTTATAATCTATTTGTCATCATGTTTCCTTCTAAAAATTAGAACTTGTTATTGTCTAACAAGCTTTTTACTTGATACACATTTGTGTTGCTTACAACATTAAGTTTCAAATGTTTATATTTTTTGATGCATTTCTTGTCAAACTGCAAACTTAGAACATCCAAAATTTTTATGACCTTTATTCTTGCAAAGCTTTTACAACTAAATAATTTATTATTTATTATGGGTGCTTTGTCATGTTTTGACAATGAAGATATTTTTTTACAAAAATATTAAGCATATCGTTTAAATGTTCAAAATTGAAATTACAAATATGCTTATAATTTTTTAATCATTATAAATTTTTTATATTTTTAGTGACATAATTATCATAATTATATTTCCAAGGATAACGTTTTGTGAAGTATATCAAATATTTTTAGTTATTGAATTGTTTTACTTTGTTATTATTTTTTCATATTTATACAATATTGTAAACCTATGTTAAGTATGCCAAATTAACCAAAATACTTTATAAAATGATATTTGGGTGTGCTTCAACAATTTTGTAATTTTTTTATTTTTAACAAAGCATAAGATTTACTTTGCACTTTTTGGGAGTTATATTTCTCTTTCATTATTAAGTTTATCAAATTTTAGTTTTTTCACAACATTTGGCATTCATTAATACCATAATTTTAGCAACATGTTTTGTGTTAAATGTTTCAAGATTTTCAACACGCTATTTTTTAGCATCCTATAGTTTCTAAAGATAGCTATCATTTAAGCTAGCTAGTAGTATGTGCCAACTTAAAAAAAATTGAAGATTTTAAAATATGGAAATTTATGCATAATGAAACAGAGCATATTGGATAAGTTCAATGATAATCAATTCATCTATATTCAAGTTCATTTAAAAATTTTATGAATTGTTAATGTTAAAAGTGAGTTATTTGGTAAATGACTAATCAATTATTTTATAGTTATTAAAGTCTATAATTTTAGTATTTGTAAAACTAGACCCACTACATCATCATGGGCATTTTTTAAATTTTATCTACCATAAACAAACCAAACTTCTAACAGGATTACGACAAGTAGTTAGTTATCAACATGAAGATGTCTAAAGACAACTTGGCTAATGATTTCATGAGTTTCTTGAAAACAAAAAA
Source organism: Vanilla planifolia (assembly GCA_023846275.1). Lineage (NCBI taxonomy): Eukaryota > Viridiplantae > Streptophyta > Magnoliopsida > Asparagales > Orchidaceae > Vanilla > Vanilla planifolia. The sequence goes on along the minus strand of JAIUJO010000017.1, from coordinate 6,883,671 downwards.
AAAGAAATTCATAAAAGTTTAGCTTATAGATTTTCTATTTTTTGTATTCAATATTATTCATAATCAAAAATTATGTTTTTCTGGTTATTTGGTTTATAGGAGGAGTAAATATTTGTTAAATAGTGGAATCTAAGAAGATATCAATTGAAATAAGATTAAGGCAATGGAGATTAGAAGTGATGCATTTTGAGCATATAAGTTGTTATCGACAAAGTAGTTCAGTGAATTTCAAAAATTGTTTATTTTTGTTATACTTAGCTTGCTTCTATACAATTGCACAATAAAAAGTTTCTTTACAATAACAAATCCTCTTACTTCCTATTGGGCTAAATTTGATGAAGAATTTACATTGAGTAGAAATTACTCAAGATGAAAAATGTTTATATACATTTGCTTGATGAAATGTCATGATAAATATGACCAAGTGTAAGTGTTTTTTCCAAGCAATTGTGAAGTTCTTATATATTACTGTTATCATAAGAATGAGAACAAAAAATCTTATGTTGATTATTGAGCTACTCATGTAGATTGAATCACAAATAATTAAAATGAATGATACTAAAATAATACATGTGGCATTGAATATGACTATGAAATGCATGAGCACACATTTCCTAATCATATTGTTTATATTGATGTTTGTTTGCATGAAATTAATTTTATGATTTTATTTCTACATGATCATTTAAAAATATGATAATGCAAGTATTATATGATTATGTTATGAGTTAGATTAGAAAATAGGCATAATTTATTTGACCATTATGCGAAATAAATAATTTAAAATGCCGCAACAAATTCATATAATGAGCTAAATGGTTGAAAGGTTCAACATAATTTTTGGCCAATGGATAATGTGCCATATGGTCTATACCTCTTATAAATAATGATAATTTAGATTCATTGAATTAGCAAAACATTTGCTACGAAAGTTTGTGAAGAAAAGTTTTTATCTCTAGTAATACTAGCTACAAAAATGCTAAGAATAAAAGGATAAAAGTTTCAAATACTTTGATAAGAAGTATGAGGTTATATTCAAAACATTATAACTCATTTTGGTTTTGTTGGATGAAAAGAATTAGTGGAATCTACTTGATAAATAGAATAAAATAAATTTATAAGGAAAGTATAGAAAAACTTTGGAAAAACAAATGGACTCAATTAATCATGTTAAAGTTGCTCTAAAAATTAGGTAAAAATCTCAATGTAAAATTTGGAAGAGGTACCATTGGAAGAGTGAAAAAACATAAATGTTGATTAAGATGTAAGACACATAGCCAAGCTTTATTTGAAAAATATTAAAAGAGAAATGTTAAGCCGTCTTCCAAGTGACAAAATGCTAAATCTCAAGGTTTCTGTTTTTACAAATCAAAAAGTTAACCATATGCTACAAATGGTACTAGTTAAGGGTAGGATTCGTTACTTCAATAGTATACTACAATACACTACAATTATCTTATCGAATATAAATAGGTTCCTACATCTCCTTATGCCATCGTAGGTACTTGTTTTTCATAGAGCTTACCAATAATGATATTTTTTTTTACTTTAGTACAAGTTGTTATTTCATATTAGTTGATTTGATTAAATGATTATTGTGCCCATCCTTTCCAAAAGAAGCCATTTGTTTAAAATTCTATGGGTATAACACAACCTATGCACCAAATGATGTTCATGGCTTGCTACATTCAACTCTTCATGCCTAAAATTTTAATTTGAAGTCTTAATCCTCAAATTTTATTATCATACTCATGGTTTGTTACTCTGAATGAACATTATCTCCTTACCATTTTGTCTTCTAATATATTTAGAAACTTTTTCACTATAGGATGGTGATCTTAATAACATATATTAGTATTTACAAAATGTTTCCAAGCTCCAACTCAATAATGTGCATATTAACTACATAAACTCAACATGCCTGATATACCAAATAAAAATTGCAGCAAATGAATATTAAATATCAATAAACATTAGACTCAATCCATGATAATCAACAAATATAATTTTTCTATTATAAGTACAACATGTTTACTATAGATTAAAAATACTTCAAAAACAAATGCTTGACACCAATGTTTCATGTAACTCACTATTTAGTTGCCCCTCTCTTTAACTAACCCCCACCCACTTTTTAGTAAACTAAATTATCTAAAATCATAGACATGCATGTAACAGTACGGGTTGCAACCAATAAATGTATACAAAACACTCAAAACATGTTGTAACAAATAAAAAGGCACTAGTAAGCCAAAACTTATGATAAATTAATGAATCATAGCTCATAATAGAACTATTGTAGCATCTTTAATCCTTAAAATATGATGACTCCTTTATGATGCAGTGTTTTTTTGAATTAATATCCAACCAATGGTATAGCATACATCCATCCTTGGCCATTGGGATGCCCTAAAACTCAAGCCACACAAAACAGTCTTTTTGGATTATAATTAAAAACGTTTACACACAAAACAACGTTAAGGATGACCTATATAATGTAGAACAACCATAGTTCTTAAGGATTTCCTAACTAATTTTTCATTCCATAATCAATTGTAGTCCATTGAATTGTAATCAGTAGCCCCCTAAATCTAAGATTCATACATGATTGCTACTTTCTCTCTCTTATTTAAATACTTTATGACTATGTTATAAAATTGGTATGCAAAAAGGCCCATTACAATCCATTTTTGAACAATCCATGTTCCCGTTTTTCTTTTTTAAGGCCTATCCCTAACTAACTCATTTCTTTGCTTGTATCTAGTATGGTCGTTGCAACATGACCTGAACCATACCAATGTATAGATCAACCACTATAGAATCTGATCATGGGTAGGCCCTACTTATCAGTTTATTTAGGATATCCTTAGTGTTCTCAAAATGTTAACCCATGTATATGGTAATTCTGTGATTTCCTCAAAACCCAAACAAATATATTTAAGCATCATAAGGTTTCCTTGTACCCCTAACTAGTTGAACTAACATTATCCTTGCATCTCTTCCAAAACATTGATAACTATCTAGTAAACCCAATGATTTCTTCCAAATGTATGTTTCATAGTAAACATGCTATAGATTCATCAATCCCATAAAAGTCTTACTATTTATAAGTATGGTTTTCTTGATTCCTCAACTAGGATTAGCAATTAATTTTAGCTATCCTTTTTTATGCTTAGTTGATTACTTTAGGGCTTCATAGGCCTCCATCGAAACATTATGATTTTGTTGAAAGATTAGGCTTTACACCTTATGAAATTATATAAGCTCAGCTTATTCTTTGGCTCCTAATAAAGGAGTTTCACTTAAAATTAACTTTTAAATTTGTCTTATTTTTTGCTCATCCCTCCCTTATTTTATCTTAAGCTACTCTTGCTTTATACAATAATCTATGCTCCCAAACTATGGCCTAAGATCAACAAAAATTGATCTCATGTTCTTGATCATATCCCTAGCCAATTAATGATTTTGCCCTATATATAACAAAGCCATTTTATCCATTTAGCTAGACCCTATAGCCTTCTTAAGTTCAATATAATGGTTTCTCTCAGGTACAACAACTCTAAAGTCTCTCAAATCAAAGGCTTTTTCTATGATATCAAAATATCATTAAGAATTATAGGTTCTTTATCATTAGCATAATCCTTAGTGTTTGATTCATGCATGCCAAAAAAATCATAAATTTTATCTTAAATCAAAGATTTATATCATCATAATTCTTTTTCATGGTATGCTTAAAAGCTTCCTTACCTTATACCTCTCTTCCAAAGTTAGATATGGATTTACCAAAATTTAAAATGTAACCATAAATATATACACCAATTTCAACTTTGAACTTTTAAGTCTCAAACTCTAAGGACTTTAAATTTAAAACCATAGGTTATTTAGATTTTTGCCTTATAACCCCTAAATTTAGTTCCATATGATCTCTAAGATGTCCCAAAAGGTTTTTAGTTCTAAATAATCATTAACCAAGCCATAGTAGCTGACTCTACATAATTTCTAAATTATTATTGAAAAACAAAAACTATGTTATGCTAAACCTAAGACTTCCTCAACTTGAGCATTTTTTAAAGGCTAAAGGAATGATTCTCAATCCTCCCCACAATGAAGCTAAGAGGACCTTTTCCTTAAAAAGACGTTTAATTGCAATTCCAAGGTGTCTTATTACATCAAAAGCCCTTTTTAGAGCTTAATCACATAGTGTGAAGACTTTAATAACAATTCCCTCTTCCTCATAATTGTTCAACCATTTGATTTTATTTTTATGAATTAAAATTTCATATGTTCATAGAGACGTCCCAATACATTGTTTCATATTCTTACTAAGTTTCCTTAATAGGATGTTTATCGTCATTTCATAGTTTTCTCATGGCTTAGTGTAAACTGTAACATCAATGGTAAATGTAATCTTTTTCATAAAAACATAATTTCATATTTATTATGAAAAATTTTAAAGAATTTACTCATAATTATCTAGGATTAATCATAATAGAGAATTTATTATAGCATGGATCAAATCATGTTTTATCTAAATCCATAATGTTCCATGATAACTCGCACCTTCATCTTAAGTATTATTGAATTGTTAGAATGACTAATACTTAAAGAATTAATATCAATAAGTTATAATTTATATTTAAAATTGATAACCTCATCATAGATCACATTTTGTAAGGAACTATTGTACCCATTGTTATGGCATCACTTTTTGATGGCAAAAAGAATCAATATGTTAGTTTCTCTAATGCTTTTCTTGAGTGTCATTTACATCATGCATCTCAAGCCCTTACAAGTTCAGTCAATTGGAATGATTTGACTAGATGTCTTATAGACCAATCTAGAAGTGAAGCAATGTTAAGTAGTGTTGGTGACTATGCTCTAGCAATGGCTTAAATGGCATATCATGGAGCCATTAATCAAATTGTTGGTTGAGTAACTAACTATCTAAAGTCCATCAACAAAATAAATAATAGCTTGATTATTTATCTTATGACTAGTTTATGCATGACATATTTAGGTTGTAGAACATCATTAATTCACTTACATTATTACTAATTTCTTACATGTTATTATTTGAATAGTTGTAAAAATATTTTATTATTTCAATTGTTATAAAATGTTTTAAACATAATAAAAATTAATAAATATATAAAAGATGTCCTTATAAAGGAAACAAAATTTGGCTGAAAAATTGAAGCATTGCCATGCCCATAGCTTGGGTGAAGTAGCCAAAACTCTTATGAAATTAGCAAAGTGAGATGTGGGTATGAAAACCAAGGGAACTAACTCAGGCCAGGCTCAAGTCACACACAAAACATTAGTGACTTAGGTTAAATTGAGTCAGGAAATATGTTTTAGACCATTTTAGGCTTGATAGGTCAGGTCGATTTCGCATAGTGTTAAGTTGTGGTATCAAGTTAGATTGAACCCATATGGATATTTGTATGTGACATAGGTTATTACCTCTTAAGTGCACAATGGGATAGGAAGCCTCATTTAGCTTACCAATATGTAAAGAGAAAGTGCTATAAACATTGAACATCATATATAAGCTTATGATGTGGGACTAAAATTCAACCTTACATTCTTCTAAACAAGTGTGAACTAGTTTAATCAAATCTTGCATTTTCATAATCAAATGGTTAGAAGTGCATCCACTTTTTTGAAGTGTAGATTTCACTTAATTATTCACCTAGCAAGCTTGATCAAAAGGATTAGATTAGTTTAGATTTTTTGAACAATAATTTTCATCTCACCATCCATCCATAAAAGTGGGTAAAATGGCTAAGGTCTTGTTTGTAATTTATAAAATTGCATAACTTGTAGACATCCATCTACAAAATGCGATCGAATGGTTCAGATGGTATCTTCTTTGTTAATGGTGTTGTTGTACATCAGGATTATATCCTTATTTAGCATTCTAATTTAGTAACTCTTGTTTTGTCAGTCCAGATTGGACAAAGATTATTGCGTTTGCTCATAATTTTTTTTTTGAAAAGTAGATTGTGGTTATTTATAACGTTGAAATCTTAATGATTATTTTGGGTGATCTTTCCAGGTGATAAACAAATTCCATTTTAATCTAAATTATTGTAATATAAATAGTGAGAATAGATTATTTTATAAGTCGCATCAATATTTTTTGGAAGGGAAAGAGAAAAAAGAAAATTGCCATACAACTCCGTTGATGGAGTTATGTTTGCAAATATTTTGTTTCTCTTTCTTATTTAAACATTTACTTCTATTATACATCATAATAGTGACATCTTTACAATTAATTATTCGAAAAGTTCATAATAATGTAAGATATTTGTTGAATCCACTTTTATTAAATATGTTAATGCATATTCATAAATACTTGGGTTTTAATATTTTAAAACTATGTCCTTTAGATTATTTCAATCGTCTCATATGTGTGCACATATTCCAACATTGTAATCCATATACTGGTGTCACAAATACTTTTGAAAATGAATAGTTAAACATTGTGATTAATTATTTCTTTATGTTATGCTTCGATATTGTAAGTTTTGTAATTAAAATTATCTAGTGAAAGCAAACCTACTTGATAAAAGGAAGTAGTTTGTAATGGCTACCTCTTTCTATTATGACAAAAAAAAGTAGTTTTGATGGTGGAATCTTAATTGGATCGATTCAGGGTAGATATGGGTATGTGCTAGGCCAAATCACGTAAAAATCTATTACCATTTCCATTTTCTTTGTGTATTACATAATTCATGATATTTTTGTTAATTAATAATATTTCAATAAAAAAATATATAAAAGAAATCTATAAAATTATTTTTATGAAGCACAAATAGTTTTGTTAAAAATATGCTAAAATCATTAAAGTTTTATTTTATTTTAAAATTATTATTTAACAAAACTATTAAATCATTTATTTTATAATTATCACATTTTAATTTACGAAATATTTTAAAAATAATAAAAAGTTTAAAAGCACAAATCACCCCCTCATGTTGATTTGCCTCATATATTAGATCAAGTGGTATGAGAGATAAGTTACCTCATAGTAGGAAATTTTTATGAGATCATATTTTTTTTCATTTTCTTTTGTAGTAAATTATTGACTATATTGTTAATGTCATGGATCTACTGATATTTGATAGTCAAAATTTTTCTTTTTAAAAAATAAATTTAAAGCATTTATTTGAAACTTTAATGTTGATTTTTACTGTTATTTTAAATATCTTTTATTACGTCAGAAATATTTTATGAACAATCTAGAAGTTCAAAGCAAAGAAATGCTAATAGAATGAATTCCTTTTTTTTTCTTTTCTTCAACAACTTGGAATCAACATTTTTCATTTAAAGTTTTTTATAGGCTATGCAAGATTTTAAGAATTGGCATGACAAATTTGTTGTGCTTCATATTGAATTTGAGAAGCAAATGAGAAATGAAAATATAAAGAGAAAGAGTAAAAAGAAGAGACAAATTTTATGCACCTTAGAAGAAATCTTTTCTTCTCAAGGTGCCGAACATGTTTCCTTCTCTAGTAAAGATAATTATAATTTTATTGATGATAAGTTATCTACTTCTTTTGGTGAAGTTATAGTTGAGCAAAAGAAATTTATTACGATGTGTACTAAACTTCAAGTGCAAAATAACAAATAAGTACATTTGGTTTGCATATTACAAGGATAAAGTAATGAGTATAAAGATAAAAATTAATAGCTTCAATGTGAGTAAGTTATACATTTTTATGATTTAAGTACTTTAGAAAATAAATTTGATGGATGTACTACATCTTTAGTCTTGGGAAATTTATGCATTGATTCCTTCAGATGTGAAATATTTTTTTAAAGAAAGAAAATAGTATTTTGAAGGAAAAAGTAAAATGATATTGTGCTGATATAAAAAAGGGTTAAATTATTTGAAAGAAAAGTTTTTTAGTGTACCTTCATGAGTGTCTTTGTCTTATTCTTATCCTTACTAATATGTATGTTTACATGCTCCATCTTTTACTCATATAAATTGAGACAATACTATTGTAAATGTAAATTCTAATGTTACATCTTGTTTGACTCAAAAATACTGAATAAAATATTCAATGCACATGCTACTGATAATTGATGTTCTTATATTAAAAATATGCATAAACATGCTGCATCATATAACTATGTGGTAATAAATTTTGCTAGTTAGCATACTTTTTTTTATGCTAAATGCAAAGTGGCATGCAATATAGTGATTGGTATGAACATAGTTTTTTATGACTATCTAATTAGGAAATTTAGCTATTTAAAGTTGGATAAATGTGACTTGATTCCTAAGAGGACATGTTAAAAAAATACCATTTGTTAATTTCCCAAAAAAAACAATGACATAATTGAACCCATGATGGTTTGGGTTCCAAAAAGTTAAAAGCTTAAGTAGATATATTGGTGTGTTCCAATAATTAAGACCAATGAAAACAACCTTACCTTTGAGTTTGCATATGACTGACTTGCAAAATGTGAGTGGTCCTTATTTTCAACATTAATTAATTAATTTTCTTAGTAGCTGAGCTCAATTTATTTATTTTCTAGTTGTGGAAATTGGATAGCTCATATTTTAATATGTAGCTCAAATAAAAAATGTTTGCTTACATAAAAGGATTTTAAGAAGATAAGAGTATCAAGACTATGATGCTTTTTATTTGTTACCATGTATAACTTGATAATGTTGGTCTTATGCTTTGATTGTTTAGTTGTTGACAAAAGAAATATGAATTTGTTTTTGTATCATAAAAGTCATGTGAACATTGTTGAACTAAAAGTGACATGTGGGGAAAGTGAACATGCTTTTTATAATTATGTAAGTTATGAATTCTAGATATACAGTTTGAAAGAATTTAAGTTGGAACTTAGTGAGACATAAATGTTCATACATGTCAAGCCCTTCGATGATTTGTTGAAAATTAAGGAAGCAATTAATGGTGAGTAAAACCTAGAGATTTACAAAAAAAAAAGGAACTTTGAGAAAAAGTTATTTTATTATTCCTTGTTAGAAATGGATTTTGAAATACAGATTTGCTTATAAAAATATCTGATTCTTTTAAACAAATCATTAACTATTCTAATCCTTCACATGCTCACATTATTCTTTGGTATGATTAAATGTTGTTCTTAGGTATGATTAACCTTTTTGGATGAATACAAAGGGATGAAAATCTCGTGTTAAAACTTAGGAGTGCATAAGCTAGATTTTACGGGGAGTAAACAAGAAGATTAGTTAATTGCACCCTTGGTCTTTCTTTGTTAAAGCTTTCAATAGTTTGTATTAAAGAAATTGTTTTTATTGATGGAGACTAGAATGTCATTTTCATGTATTCATAGATTTTTGGAGTTGTTAGTCCATATCATTGAGTTGAAGTCACAAATGATTTTTATAAGAGAATTATTTGTCTTTATCGTTAGAATCAGTAACATATAATTTACTAATTATGAATTAGGTGTCGTTCTTACAATTTATAGAATCATATCCATGGTTTTATTGAATATCATTTTACATTTTTGAACTTAAATGAAGGAGAAGCCCTTATAAGTTGTTTAATCTTATGGCCCTATTTTATTTGAGTTCTCATAGGAATTACTAAAAATATAAATAGAGTAATGGAGTTTAATATCAACAATGTTATTAATCTAAACATGGATAGAACGCATGACCATTAGTTAGTATTGTTATATTTGTGTAGAATTATAAATATTGTTTTTATAATGTTTAATAATTATCATTCAGTTGTGTATAAAAATCAAAAAATAATTTTTGTTCATGATATTTTTTTAATAAAGGTTATGTCATAACTTCTACACTTAGGATTTTGAGGAAAAATTATGCTCAAATTTTATTGTTGTGTTAGCGCCTAGTTTGCATCTTCCACATTTGTTTTATCTTTTGGTGCTTGACAAAATAGGAAAATGATATGGGTCATATTAAAAACATTAATTGCATCATAGGTTTGTGGAATGTTATATGAATTTCATATATTAAGATGCAACAAGAATATAGGAAGAGCATATGTGTGCTTGCTAGATTTATATGTTTTAATTTCACTATTTTGTCATTGGTTTTGTAATCATCAAAAGAGGGAGATTGTTGTACCCTTAGTCATGAAACTACTTATTTAATGACAAAAAAGCCTTATATGTTATTTTCTTTAGAACATTCCTTGGTTACCTTTCACGTCATGCATCTAAAGCTCTTATGAGATCAATCACTTGGAGAGCTTTGACCAGATAAATCTTGAAGCAATCCATAAGTTCAGTAATGTCTGGCAATGTTCGTGGATATGCTTTAGTTATGGCTTATTTGGAATATCAAGCAGTCATTGATCAAACTTTTGGTGGAGTAGCTAACTTTCAAGAGTGAGTCTTAGACACATCTATTGGTCTCTTAGTTTATCCAATCACTTGTTTACATGTGGCACATTTAGGTTGTATAACATCATTCATCCACATGCATTGTTATAGATTTATTATTCATTATTACTTTAGTTCTTACAAAAATATATTGTTATTTTAATATCTTTAAAAATTCTTTAAAAATAGTAAAAAAAAATTAAATATATAAAAAATGGATTTAATAAAAAAATTGGCCTAAGAAACGAATTCATGGCCTAACTCATAGCTCCAAGTAGGTGGCCGAAGTGTTAGGAAATGGCCCAAAGTGTTGGGAAAACATTATAAGGAGCCCTAAGTAAGGTGACCAAATCAACCTGGTTAGTTTAGGCATAAGGATTGGTTAGAACATTAGTGGCTTAAGTTAAATCAACTAGGAAATAATTCTTGGAGGTCAAGTTGAAGTCATGAAGTGGCAAGTTCTTGGATTGAGTTTTGGTTGGACTCATACACGTATGAGCATTAACTTTGGTCATGAATTCCCATGGGCATAGGAGGGAAATCAGCACCATTTGGCTAACTTTTATGCTGAGAGCAAGTATTATAAATGCCAAACATCACGTATACCTTTGCAATGAAATTGTAAAAATCATTGCTATGTGCTTCTATATGTCAAACAACCACTTCAATTAGTAGTAGATTTTATTTAATCATTATCTAGTAGGCCTGATCAAATGGATGAGATCAATTCTACCATTTTGAATAGTAATTTTTATGTTACCATCTACCCATAAAACATGATCAAATGGTTAAGGTCATTTCCACATTTATAAATAATGTAGTTGACCTAGCCATTCATCTATAAAATGGGATAGAATGGCTAAGATCATCTACACCTTTATGAATAATGCTGTCATGCATTGGGATTACCCTTTATTTAGCATTCTCATCAAGTAGCATTCTTTTGTTTGGCTAGATAATGCAGCAATTGCTGTTCCAGATCATAATTAGTATTCCAAAAAGCCATTTACATTTGTTTATATCTCTAAAATTTTAATGGCTATTTTAGTTGACCATTCTAGCCCCTAAAAAAATTTAGCAAGACTTTAAACTTTTCTAATATAAGTAGAGCAGCATGAAGAACTTGAGAATATATTATTTAACCTTATTATATGATTTTTTTAGAAGAGAAGAATCAGAATTAAAAATCACAATGTAATTTGCATATTGATAGCATATGTAAGATATCTACAAGGCACATAGATTAGCTTTGCTCATTATCATGTCTTAGTTGCTATGTAGTTTCCTTCTATAAATAGTTATTCTAACTCAAGTTTCTTCTTATTTCAATAATTAAACCAAAACATGCAAGCATATGAATTAGAATTTCACTTTTATTCAAAATTTAGTTAATATAACCAAATCTTGCAAGTTTCCTCCAAAAGAATTGCATTAGAAAGGAATGATAAATAACATTTATATGATACTATATTTTCTCTTTAGTTATGAGTACGAGAGGCTTCCCACTTTTTAAACAAGTTTCATAGAAGAAGATCAACTAGCTTTTAATCAAATTACTTTCTTGAGGTTCTACTTTCAATTTTAACAAGAATATTCCTTTTCAATCATCCTTAGAACACAAGTAAATTTTTTGTATGTGTTGAAGTGTGATCTTAGCTGGAAATTTATGTAAAGGCCTTCTCCTTTGATAGGTCTTTGTAGGCTTCAAATTTTAACCATTGTCCTTCTTGTTCCACATAGTTTATCTTGCTTTCCACCTTAGTATCCATTTTGTGGCTAGCTTTTTCTAAACTCTTACAACCACATCTTAAGGGTCTTAATTCCTTATCAATACCTTTTTAAATAACACATTTGCTTTAAGGAAACACAGTTTTGTTTGGTTTAAGGCATGGTTCACACATTTGAGTTAAAACTTTCTTAATTAACCCAACTTTTATTAGCCATATCTATCTCAAACAATTTTTGAACTTAAGCAAGATATGTCTATAGATATTTCACCATTTATTCTTCTTTCTCATATATGATTTCTTAAGTTATTCAAATATGCATCACCAAGCATTTTCAATTTTTGATGCTCTAATTATGATGCATTAAGTAACTCCTAATATTTATGAATTCTATCCATATCTACATTATGAATTCATTATTTGATAAGAACAAGGATACAAGATAATAATGATAATATAAACAAAATGATAAGCTAAAATTAAAGCATGAAGCCTAATGCTATCAAAGCTTCAAAATTTAAAATTTAATTTATCTATTTTAAAATTTTAAAATATCATCTAAAATTCCAAACTTTATATCACAAGAGAGCACACAGCTCGATCAAGTAAATTACAATAACATGGCCATGAATGTTAGGTGCAATCTTACTAAGATGCCACTTTTAGATTTTCCATCAGATATGTTCTTCGATGCTTAAATGATTTACTTTAGGTGTCATTCAAATCAATATGATTCAACCTGAACACATTAATGGATGAACAATCTAAGAGAATAATCAAATGGTTTAGCTTGGTTTAGTGCATATTCACTTATGATGTACAAAAGCTATGAAGTGGAAAATTGGTGCTTTCCACTTCAAATGTCAGAATGAATAATCATAATGGGGGTGATATTTATGTTAAAATTATATGTAATAGAAAATGACAAATAATGGAAGCGATTTTACACATTGTGGATAGCAAATAATTGTTGGAAACTAAGGGGTTGTTTGTACTTGGTTTTTTATTACAAAATAGTAAAAGAGTGCATAAGCAAGTCATCAAAATGGACTATACAAGAGTTCTTAAAATAATGGAATGTTAAATTAACATTCTCTAGGAGCTATCAAACACTATTCAACAAATCAAGCACAAGGGAAGAGCTACAATAGTTCACTAGAGTTACATTAACAAAGAAGTAATGAAGTGATGAATTACCTCATAGAAATGATTGTGTAGTCAACAAAGTAAAAAAATTATGATGTACAAAACATTCAAATGATATGCAAAGGTATTAGCTGATTGGATAAAGTTCAAATCTCACACCTTTATACTTTGTAGAAGGCATGAATCATCACCTTAGAGGGTTAGTTCTAAAATGATGATAGATTAGTTCTTATTTTCTTCATGTGCAATTATGTTTCATTAAATGATATTGATTAATACACCATGCAAAGAACCTATGCATACAAAATCCCAACATCATAAAAAGATGTTTTGCCTTACTTTTGTGATTGCTAATTTTTCTTTAGAGGATTCCTATAGTAGAAATAATATCATCATAGAGTAGGAATTTCAAATCGAAAGAAATGAACATCAATGACATTATTCATAATTAGAAAACATTAAAGCTTTTGTACCCATTTTTTTAAAGCATGAGTGTTAATAAAATCAAATAATCACTGTATCAAATGTACCTATAATTTATGACATACTATCATTAAAAAAATATCATACTTAGAATCTATAAACTTTTCAACATCCTTAATGCCAAAGATAAAATAAAATATGCATAAAATCATAAACCATTTGAATGTACTCCATTCTATGTCAACATCATGAATAACAACAAAAGTTTACTAGAAAAACTAAGCAACAATTAAGTTTGCTCAATAGCATTACATGTCATATAAATTAGAATTGTTGACAAACAATATGAAATATTCCACTACTAATGATGAAATGTAGAAGGAGAATCATCAAACTTATGCATTATTTTGATGATCCCTAGCTTGACTATTACTCAACCCCTCTTTATATATATATATGTCTATATAAATGTGTGTGTGTGTGTGTATTTATTATCCTCATATTATGGCTAAGCATTCGACATTGATCTAACACATTATTCTATCCATTGAGTCATGTTAATGCTTCACACTTCTATCACATCACATAATCTAGTCCTCCACAAAGTAATATAATCATATAAGCTATCCCCATAGAGTTCAAGAATTCCTCAACAATCACATATACTCTCATCCTAAATATCAGATATCATATGATTTCCAATTGGCTAAATGTGCAATAGTTCCTTAATAAGACAATTTATATAATGAAAAGAGCCAATCCTAGAGATCATACCATGAGATCATGCAACCCTTTGAACATACTTATCCTTTAAATAAGCATTCATGATCAAGTGTCCTTCAAATTTTATTCTTACTAGATCAATTTAACGATCTTAAGTTATGGCTTCCTAGTAACTCTATTCCATAATTATCAAGGGTCCTTCATGCACTATGTTAATTTAAGTTTTGCACCATAAGTTGATTTTCATTAATCTCGTCATATAATAAACTTAATATCATAAGGTTTCATATATACACTAATTTAGCTATTTATAATATCATATCAAATTTTTCTTGTGTTTATTCTTACAATTTGTTTTGTTAAGACATTTGTTATCTAAGCTAACCCTACTGTTCATAAAGCCTTTATTTTTCTACTCAGTTCCAATTATAGTTGAGTGTCTCACACTATGTCTTTGTTAACACTTGTATTATTTGTAACATTTACAAACCCAAGACAAACACAAATCACCATATCCATCATAAGGCCTGTCTTAGGCCACCACATGTCCCTAAGATCACCATGTAGGGTTTCATCAAATGCCCTAAGTGATTAAATATAGTGTATTTCAAGGTCTTATTCCAAGTTATTCCACTCTTTCTGAAGACCTATATAAGGACCTTAAAATACAAAAGAATAATTTACAATGTGCTTAGAGTTTTAGCAAAGTTACTTTTTAGCTCATTGTTAAGACATTCTATTAGGGATTCTTTTTTGATGAATTAATTATAAGTCCTTATGCTTAATTCCAAGGCTAAGCTTACCTTACATATCCATATCTAAGCTTCTAAAATATGCAATTTATGCCCCTTTAGGGATTACCTATATATCCTTAAAGTCTAACGTTATCCTTCATAACTCAAACCATATCCGACTCTTTGGTTGCTAACTATATCCTTAACCCAACTAGCCTTCTTCTAAAGCCTCAAATTGAGCTCTCCAAAGCTTTCAGACTAGAAACCTAGCATTCTTCTAGATTGTCTTAAGGGCTGAAAATAGGATTTCCATGACTTGCACAAGCATTGGTTTAGCACTTTCAAAGGAAACACAATACATGGGGTAATTGGCCATAATAATTGATGTATTGTATTAGCAATATTTTTAAGTTCCAAATCATTGTTCATCTTTGAATGTAAGTTTTAAATATTTTATATAATTGGTGGAATACCTTCATGTATAGTTTTGCAACACATGTACATATTTATGTCATGTCAAGTGAAATAAATTATACCTTTTTGTTTTGCTGTGATTTCATACTTCTTATGAGTTACTACTTAGAAAAGCATTTACATGCAAGCTTGAACTCTAATTTTTAGCATAAAAATAAAAGAAAATAAAGAAATCATGACTTCATTTTGAGATCCATATATATTAGAATTTTTCTATACTATGGTTTAAAAATTTTATGGCATTTATCACACATAACTTTGCATATTGAAAACATATTTTGACTATCTACTTTTATTTTGCATTAGCATACTTCATGATCATGTCTCAAAGATGAGGCATTTTTCATCTATAAATAACCATTCCTGTTCCATCATCTTGCTATTTTGAAAAATAAAGATAAACATGAAGGCATATGAATAAGTATTTGACTTATATTAACAATTTATTTAGCATAAAAAAATTCTTGCATGGTTTGTTTGAAATTATTACATAATAGAGGAAAGATAAGAAATACTTATAAGCTATTAAAAATTCTCTTTAGTGATGGGTATAAGAGGTTTCCCTTTTTAAAACATAAGGTTCATGGAAGAAGATCCACTGGCCATTATCCAAAACACCTTCCCAACGTACTATATGCCAATTTAACACTGTAATGTGGTTTCAATCTTATTTAGTTCATAACAATAATTTATTGCATCTTCTGAAGGGTTATCTTACCTAGAATTTTATGTAAATGTCTTCTCCTTGGATAGGTCTTTCTTGGCTTCAAAATAAGAGCCCTATTTCTCCTTTTCTTTTCATATGCTTTATTTTGCTTTGTACCCTTGCATTTCTTTAGTTAGCCCCTCCAAATCTCATTTGTGGCTAGACCTTTCCAACACCCACGCAAAACATAATAGAAGCCTAATTTGCATCATTAATACCTCCTTAAGTGACACTTTTGCTTTAAGAAAAATGAGTTTGGTTTTTTTAATGGCATAGCTTTCTAACTTAAGTTAAAGCTCACTTAATTATGCCTTTTTTAATTGGCCATTTTTTTTAACTTTAATTTTTGAATCTATGTGTGATTTGACAAAAAAATATTTTGATGTCTATTTTTTTTTCTCATAATTTTATCTTAAGATATTCTTACATGCAAGACAATCAATTTTTCCATTTTAATCCCCTTATTTTGACTGATCAACTAACTCCTAATTTTTAGGAATCCTATCCATGTCTTCATTTTTCAAATATTATTGGATAAGAATAATGATAAAGGATAATAATAATAATAATATACATAAAATTACAAGCTAATTTTAAAGTAATAAGCCAAATTCTATCGTGACTAATGTGTTACGATTCAAGTATTTCTAATCTTACATACTTCAAATTCTCAGATTTTAATTTCAAAAAATTAAAATTTAATTTAACAATTCGAAAATTTAAATATATTCCATTCGAATATCAAATTATAGTTCATAAAAAAAGACACACCTTAGTCAACTAAGTTGAAATAATATGGTCAAGAATGCGTGTTATAATAGTATTGAGATCTCACTTTTAAATTTTGAGTTGAATATGCTCTCAGATAGCCTATATTGCTCACTTTAGGTCAACTTCATGTCATTATGATTGCAATTTGACATTCTTGGGTAAATATATTTAAAAAACACTTTTTTAAGGTCATTTTAACATGACAATTAAGTAACCTTTGACTTCGGCCTTGAATGTCTCTTCAAAGTTGGCACTATTCATTTTGATGCTTTTTAAAACATCAACATTAGATCCTTAGGCAAAATAAAGTTTTTAGGACAAATGATTTGGATGATTGCACAAGTATACATTTGTTTGGACACATCCAATTCGTTATATAAATGCATTGTCAAAACATTGTGATGACACTTTGATATAATATTATACTAATCATAATATGTGTCAAATAAGAACATTGTGTATGAGAAATAACTCTTCTAGTTTTCATTATCTATCTAAAATGAAGTGGTGAACTTGGTTAATAAAACTTAAAAAAGTGTCATAAAGGATTGTGATTGTTGTGCTACTTTATGCAAACTTAATTCAGTTGTGCATCGTAGGTTTAATGAAGCTAATCCTCCCAATTGACACAATGAAGTAATGCTTGCTTGTTGTTAGACATAGTCAATCATTGAATTATCAAATTATGCCCTCTATGTGTAGCAATTATGATATCAAACACCAAACAAAGAGTATTGCAACCACTCAAAGCATGCTTTAAAAAAAAATGTAAGTCATACAAATCTAAAAAGAAAAAATAAATCAAATTGGAAATTACTCAAAAAATGTGTCAAAATAATGGTGGCCAATTTTTATATTTAAGCATACAATTACAAATATCTCATCATGAGAATGTTCAAATGTGAAGATTATAATTATTTGATATGAATCAAATTTTTATGAAATTATAAAGCTATGATTAATAAATAAAACTACTTATTTTAATCCATTTATTTAATAAAAGGAAAAGCTTCTATGTTATCCAAGAGTAAATTGCTCTTTTACTGGTAAACACTAGGATAGTGGGAGAGAGAGTGGGAGGGAAGTGGGAGAGAAAGAGGATAGCTATTAAGGAAGATGAGATGGAAACTATGCCATCACTTATTAAAAACAAAGAGATTAGGAAAGGAAGGAGTGAGCTTATGATTTTATGCATTTTTTGTAGATGCCACTTCTCAAGGTGAGGTACTTAAGCTTTCTCCACAAGTAAAGGCTCTTTATGAGCTAGAATTAGGGTTAAAAGAGGTTGGAGCCTATTACAACTTTTAGCTAAAAATTATCGTAACCATGATCATACTTTTATATCAGTGACTATAGGCCAATGAATGCATTCATGCTAAGTGTAAAAAGTGAGTCTTCTTCAATTCATATTAGTGTGATTAATGTCCTACTAGTATGATGGTGCAATTTGAGCATATAAATATATTATCTATCATACGAGTATGAAAGTCCTTATAGGTTTGTATGATTGAGGTATGGTGTTTCATATTAAATGATAGATAAAAATTGTTTGAAGCATGAATAGAACTTGTACAATATGGTCTTTGATAGCATAATAAACAATTGTGTATGATTCTTTTATTGATCACTACAATACAAGAATTGCATAACATGATATGAGATATTGTTCCATATGATTGGCAATTAGAACATAATTAGGTGATGTTTTGTTTCGTACAAAATAAGAATTAGACAATAAAAATTATTTGTTGAAGATGTTTTTTAGGATCATCTATTTGATCTGCAATACATGCCATTCGCTACATTCGGTTTTATTGGTATGATTCTAATATAAAATTAGTAAGATTATTGAAACTCAATGAATTAAGCATTGCAAAGCCCTTACCATACTATATGATAAGCTAAATCCTACTATATGATATGAAAAATAAATGAGTACATTTTCTTAAACAAGCTTTTGGAAAGTACATTTAGAAGGAAAATTAAAATTTTATTAAAAACTATTCATATGAAATGTTGTAAAGAATGAGAAGAATAGATAAAATGAATAGAAGGATAAAAGAAGAGACCCAATACCAATGTTAGTTGAATATTGGTAAACTAATTAATAATGATATAGGTGGATCGTTAAATATTTCTTTATAATATCATGGAATGTGTAGTGACATGACCTGTAAGGCATAAAACTTTCTTTCCAAATGTTGAGAGTTTAATATTGCTCTTTATGATTATTGGTACATTTAATTGCATCGAACAACTACATGCATAGTTTTTTGAGTATTACAAACAATAAATCAATACCTCAATGGTTCCCAAGAGTTGTCAATAAACTTCTTCACTGCTCGATAATGATATTTAGTACATTCACAATCCTTAAGAAGTGCTCAATTAGTATATGGTAGTTCCCCAATTTGGAAATATATAATCAAATAACTACCATTCCACAAACTAGAGAGTTTAGTAACATGAAATAGAAAATCCCCTATCGACTACTAATCCTAAGGTGAAACTAACACTCAGACATATTGAGGAGTATATGATAGTGTAAAATGGAACTCTATATCTGGAGAGTCTACTCATGCATTGTGGTTCCTACATTATCAAAACTATGTCCATAATATCATCTAACCTTCTTCCTAGTCTATAGAGTTCAAAATGTTTGGTTTGCTTCATCACAACCTTTGTGTTATTATCTTGGGTCATGAAGATAATGTGCTGAAGATTCTCTTATTGTGTTTTTTATACAAGTGGTAGAAGAGCACTATTATATGTGATGACCATTGACAATATGTTAGGAGTTACTCTAAAAGAACCAAAACAAACTACTTAAGGTTATGTTAAGGTACATCTTAAACTATAATTTTTTTTATCTTTGGTGGTAATAAGGTTTCATCAAAACCCTATTTAGCTGTTTAGGTTTTGCCAACCACCTAGATTTGACACATATGACTTGTCTTTTAACATTTTTTATATTTAGATCATCACTAAGATCTTTTTTGCTATCCAAACTTTCAGTTGATATTTCATTAATACCATCAACTTGGCTTTAACCCTTAGCCACTAGTCAACCCTATAGCAATTTCTTTCCAAAGTTTTGTTCACGAGAGTTCTATTAGTAACTCTATATACTTATTAAGATAACACTAATGACTAAAACATTTTTAATGGTCTCTCCTTTACTACTTATATCACTAGAATACAATATAAGGTGTCCAACACATGCTTTTTGAGGCTAAGAGGACCACTCATGAACTTACCCTTAATTCCAAGGTTGATCTTATCTAAAACCTACTAGAACTACAAAACCCTTAGGCTAAGTCATAGCTCTTCTCTTAAGGTTATAACTGACCCATATCTCATCCCAATTATAATTTGAAGATAAAAACAAGAGCCTATCCAAACCAAGGCCAAGTGCTAATGCTCCTCAAATATTTTTTTTATGTTTCAAAAGTTTGAACAAAGTTCTAAATAATGTTATAGAAAAAATGCAAAACTATCCAACCTTAATCTTCCTTTACAAGAGATGTACTCAACCAAAAATCTATATTGTAATGGATACCTATGTCCATTTTTACTTTGAATTTTAATCTAAGGACTCTTTTAAAGCCATAAATTTCTTTTAATGCAAATGTAAATGTATTCGTGCCAATTACCTTAAGCCTTGTTTGATTTTTTTTAAAAATCTAAACTTCTATAATCAACAATCATGCATCACCATTTTAATATTCTATCTCACCAACCTTACCATAATCTTAACCACTAATAATTGCTTGTGGTCAAAGTCAACATTCACTTACTTGGCTTACCCAAGAGCTTCTTAAATCACTACTTTTCTTCTATGGTGTAAATTTGAGATCTCATGTTTTTAACCTAGAAAATAAGGAGCTCCCAACTATTGTAAAAGCCATTTTTGTTCTTATAAGGACTTAGTTATGATTTAGGAATGCTAACCTGAGTTGCTTAACTTTGTACCCTTAATTGACACAGTTTTAACATCAAAATAAAGAAAACAACTCTAACGATCTAAAATAATCCTCACTCTCTTCGTCTTGGTTTGATTTTTATTTTTCCTAACTATTCCACCAAGATGTAACTATGGACAAGCCTATATTGCTAAGATTTCTCATACTATTCTCAAAAATACAAATTATGAAGTTCTTATAAGAAGCATCTGCATGTAGCTATCATACAACTTAGATCTCAAGATGAATATTCCACTAGTCTTGATTATTTCTATGACTAGCCAAATTATTGAGGCTATTTAGCAACACTAAACTAGTTAGTGATTCCAAAGCATAATGGAAATGTTTTCTTAATTGAGAAGTTATTATTCCATCTTTATCAAAAGTAATTATTTTTTATAGTTCATGTTATTAAAAGATCTACTTGGCATACAACTCGGCCATGTTGCCATCTAAATCAGTGCTTGTATAATAAGAATATAACTCCATTTAGTTAGTCGTCCACTATGACTGATTTGTGTTGTCAGTCTAAGATGAAATCAATAGTATTGCTATAAAACTTTCATCCTAATATTGAAAGATTCTAAAGTACATTTTGAAACTTCTAATATTTTACCTTAAATACCTTGCATACTACGTAGTTCTAAACATATTTAGTTCCATCCTTCTTTAAACCACTGAATAAAAATATGGTTTTGGGGTCCTAAACTTGTTGGTCGGTCAAGGATGAGTAAGTAATTTTTTTCATGAGCTTTCCTTTAATTACCTCTCTTTGAACTTCTATTATTGTGGAAAACACTACTTACCAAGATTTTTTAACAAATGACCCCTCAATACAAAATCCTTAAACTCATTATGTTGTAGTCAAGAAATTTCAACCGAAAGCTTAGGTTCCCAATCAATTAAGTGTCCTTAGCTCATCAAACTAACTTACATGGATGATAAGTGCACTAAGTTGAGCAGCCAAAGTGTGTGCAACAAACTAAGATTGAACATTGCTAATAATCATCACAACCACTATCTATAATATCTCCATAGGCTAAGATTTGATTGTTGTGCTCCTAATGAAAGCATTAACCACTTAATTTACCTTATGCTTGCAATATTTGATGTCAAGATCATAGTTCTTAGTAAGCTCCAAGTATTATCATAAGCTTAAGTAAATCTCACTTTTAGAAAAGAAGTATTTTAGGCTTTTATAAATAGTTAAAAGCATATCTTACAAAATATATAGGTAATGTAGCCATAACATGATAGAAAATACCACTTCTACAAACCCCAAGTCAAGCATTCAGTACTTAGACTAATGTTCATGTAAGTGTCATCTCAACAACACTACACAAGTGCTACTCCTAAAGTAGTGAGTGATACAATATTGGAACATTTGTTGGGACTCCCATATAATAAAGATTAGATTATAGCTATACCCAATCAAGAAATTTGTCACAAAAGCTTTGCACACATCTTTTTCTCCATGACAAAACTACACCATACCCTAGTAACTTAGTCAAAGGTGTTATGGTTCTAGACAAACTTCACAAAATAAACAAGGTAATAATCTACAAGAACTTAGACCTATGGTTAAATAAAACTACAATAAGTCTTTACCACTCAATGATAATTCAAATCTTGATGGGAAACATTGGAGCATTTAGCATTGAGAATGTGACTAAAGAACACTTCTTGATCCTAAGAAATAGTTCACAAAATTTTTTTCTTCTCATATACAACAAGATTCATCAATAAATACATAGATAAAACTATCCATGAATGATTTGAAGGTTTCAATCATAAGATTCATAAGTACAATATGTGAATTAGATTATCTAAAGAGAAATCTCTTATACTAAAAATGTTTATTCCTAATTTTTAATGTAATTTATGGTGTATCTTCCTCTAATGTTTTTATCTCATGATATCATGATAATATATTTTAATGAAGGCTTTAGGAAAAAATGTTGTTCCAACAAATCAACAATTCTTGGTAAAGGTTATCTACTCTTGTTTGCTATTTTATTAAGTGCTTAGTGGTCTAGAACCTATTATTGACAATGGCATTTTCAACAAAAAGAACAAGGGCTTCAATTGGAGAAAACCTATGCCTAATCATGCCTTCATTCACAAAATCTCATAGTTGAATATTTATTCTTATATTTCTACAAGTGTTATTTAATAGATTTACCAAATAGTAGTGGTAGCACTTAGTCATAGGACTGTCAAAATTATAATTTAAGGCTACAATAAAAGACTTTCCAAATAATCTAAGAAAACTACTACATTGTTTTATTAAGTTAAGGTGTCTGAAAAAGTTAATGTCCTTGATGAACTTCACTTTAGAATACTAAATCATCACCCTCTACTAGGTAGTTTATTTGATGCCCACAATTACCTTAGCCTCAAAGCCATAGCCCTGATTGATAATTTCTCCATAAACTATAGAAGCAACTATAAGCTCAACATTAGAAAGTAGTTTTACAATAATTGGTGGTTATAATAGGCAAAAATCATTTGCAATCCTATCCTAAGAAAGTTCAAAAAAAGAATGTCATACTTTAGTATAGAAAATGATTGTGGAAATAAGTACACAATAAAATCATGTTGATGATAACATCAAAAGGCTTCGCATCTCACTATCGAGAATGTGCAAGATTTCTAGTTACCCTTGTTAAACATCTCTTACCCATCCAAAGCTCTGAATGGTCTTTTAGTCTTCTAGACAAATGGAAATGTTATGATCAGGCTTCAACTCATCAAAGCAAATCTTCACCTTAGAGAATAACCATGCTCATTATCACAGCACTATGCACTTAAACCTAATTCCTAGGCTTTTACATCTAGTGCTCTCGAATAGGTTATGTAAGCATTGATGCATATGAGTGGTAATGGCCAAAACTTTAGCATTGAACCATCTTAATCTTCTTAATCAATGTTGGTGTAAGACTTTCTAATTTTTCTAATTGCTTTGAGAGCATCTACAAGGTGTTCTACTTACTCATGTAACTTGGTGGAGTCTACCAATTCTCAATATTGAGTAAATTGAGAATAAATACTACTTCCCAAGTCTTTTCATGAAAGTTCACATTGATTTCCATTATAAGGCAAAAGCATAAAAGAGTAACATATTATATTTGAAAATCTAGAGGCGTAATCAATAACAATTTTCAACATTCAATTATGATGTGTGAACGAAATAATAATCTTGACATTGGGCAACATATGTACATAGGACTCCCTTAATAAAATTGCAAACTTGATCCATGGCACCTCAGTAATTTGGTATCCCAAAAAGTGTTTTTGAGGTATAGGTTTTCACCATGTAGGTGACTATCTTTCTAGAAAAAACTCTAAAAGGGAAAGTTTGCCCATAGCTTGGCACTCCACGACATGAAGTAATTCCTAAACATCAACTAAATAATCTACCATTGCTAGTTTTTTGGTGCCAACAAAGTCCCATGGATTTAAATGCATGAGAGCCCCCAAAAGTACCTCCACTTAAGCATCATGCACCATTTGAGGTGTGGTAGCCCCAACATGTAATACAATCTTTGGCCCTCCTTGAACATGATCATCAAACATTGAGCCTCTTATTGTTGCTCTTTATGTAATCAATGATATCTATCGTGGATATACAACACCATTATTTCAAAGGCAATGGAGATGAAACACATAAATATTATAGTCAACTTATGTAATGTAATGACTTACATTCCTCATATTAAGCACCCTATAAATTTCTTAGGTTATTCTCTTTCCATATGTTGAGACAAATTGCATAATTTTAATTCCTATTTGATAAAAGTAGTAAGAAAATGGTAAGATGAAAGAACAAGTTGTTTAATATTAGAGGTAGACTTACTCTTATGAACATTGGTCTTTCCTCATATCTTATTTTCTTTAATGATAGTTAATCCAGAACTTAACACACTAAATAGAGTTAACAAAATAAATAATGATTCCCTTGTAGTGACACCATGAATTTGCATAATTTCTAATCGACTAATTTGGAAAGCATTAGCCATGCAAGAAAAGAAAATGAATTGGTGGCAAAATTGCTTCAAATAGTAATGTCTATGTCCTAAACAAAACACAATGAGAAATTAAATTTAATTAAAGTATTATTGTCTAGCAGCATGAAAGCAAAGAATACGATATTAGGAAACAAATTTAACATTTTTAATAGTAGGAAAAACTTAGAAAAAAAAGAAATGGTTGTAAATCATTCAAATTTCTCTAACCTAAAAAAAAAGCTTATGGATACTCATAGTGGATGGAAATTCCAATAATTAATTATGTTGGGAAGCAATCAAAAGAGAAGGTCTAGTTATGAAAGCAAGGTCAAATATCTAGTATACTAAATGTCAATTGAATATCTCCAATTTGTTATAAAGAATATTATTTAGATTACTACTATTTCTAAAGTATTTAAGGAAACTCAACTTTTTGAAGTCCTAAAAGTGACAAAACTTTTAAAATGAAGACTCAATAGAGCATGCCTTTAGATCAATGAAAAAGCAAGTAAAGCATGGTCTATCATGT
>JAIUJO010000017.1:6766355-6852796 GCA_023846275.1 Vanilla planifolia | reverse complement strand
AGGGACTTCAATTCATACCTTTTTTGATGATTCAAGATGTTATATGTAATATACTTAATATTGCTCATTACTATATTCCCAATGCAACATAGCTCATTTCTCAAAACATTTAACTTTCATTTGGTTATCATTCCTTTCTTGTGTGACTTTTCATCACCTTCATTTTATTATATTACATTCTTTTAAATTTTCTTTTTTTAGTTTTAATGAAAGTTTATTTGATATAAGAATAATAATTTGTTATTATTTATGCCTATTTATTTTTTTAATTTATAGTAAATCTAGAAATGGTCTAATTGAGATGAAGCATCATTCTCCACATCTCAACAAGCTCTATCTTGTTAAATATTTGTCTCCATAATTATAAATGTTTTATTTTATAAGGTTTTTGAATGGCTTATGGGCCATTTTGATTCATAACTTATTTGATGATAAAGAATAATAAACTTAATCCCCTTTGTATGGCAATGGGAAACTTTCATGTAATTTATATAATTTACTGAAATTTCACATTTTATTTTTCTATATTGCGACAAATCTCCAAATCTTTTCTTTTGTGACCCTAACATTACATTAATTTGGTTATGATAATTACTCCAGCATAAATTTTAAGTTTAAAAAAAACATACTTAATATTAAAATAATAATTTATTATTTCTTACTTTTATTTAATTTTATAATTTGAAGTAATTCAAAACAAGGTTTGATTGAGATGAAACAATCCCATTTGACCTATCTTGATGAGCTTTATCCACATAAAAAATCATTTTTTTATTTTACAAAATTTTATTTTCTAGAATTTTAATACATTTTATGGATCTTTGAATGCAACATTCACATAAAATTTACATCATTTATTCAAAGTTTTCTTTTTTTAAATGAAACTAAAATTCTTTTATCTTACGATCTTTACATCACTTAGATTTTCTTGTGTTGCAGTACTTAAATTTATGTCATTTCAGTTTCAATATATATATATACTTATTATTAATGTAATAATTTGTTATTATTTAGTTTTGTTTACTTTGGTGATTCATGGAAACTCCTAACTATCCATTCAATATGAAAAAAACTTTATCAGAGACATCTCAACGAGCTCTATCTAATTATATATTTATTTTTATATTTGTAAAATTTTATTTTTTTGATATGTACAAGATTTTTGTATTGAGTATTTTAAACTTGGCATCTATAGCTTCTTGGAATACAAGTTTCCCACAACATGTTTCTTTTTTATTCAATGTTTTTTCCTCGATTTGGCTATGTTATAATGTACTATGATTCCTTTTTTGAGTGACCTTTACACAGCTTCAATTTGTTTATATTTAACAACTTTAATTTTTCATTTTTTTGGCCTTTATATTGAATTAATAATAGATTATTAATTTACACTTTTTATTTTAATTTACTTTGGGTATTTATAATATTTCCAAACAAGGCACCATAGAATCGAAATGGCTGTCACTAGACTAATCAGAAGGAACCTCATAAAGTTAAATATATTTTAAAATATTATTAGCTTTTTTGTTTTTGGAATACTTTATGGGAAATTTTGATTTATAGTCGATTTGAAGATCAAGGACATTAAACTTGATCTTCTTAATATCTTGGAATGCCATTTTTTGGTACGATTTCCCGCATTTCTTCAAAGTTTTCATTTTTTTAATTTATTTATATTATAATATAACTCTAAATATCATGTCATTTTTTTATTACATAGTTATGATTTTATTTTATTAAATCAATTTATACTATTTAAATTTTAATTTATATTTTATAAAATCTAAAATATTAGTTTCTTATTTTTTTCTTATATACTTCTTTAGTTTGCATTAATTCCAAATGAGTTATGATCTAGAAAATATAGATATCATTTGTCCTAGCACAACAACTTCTATCTAATTGACCAATTATTTTAATATTTCTAAATATTTAAGTTTCTCACATTTGATGATTCTTTAAGAGATATTATATTTCATTGCAAATTTGTTGAATAAGGATTTTACACTAACGCTTTTAAGTATCTCAGAATATGACTTTTCTTTACAACTTTTCTAATTGCTTTTGATGTAACCCTTTTATTTTTATAACTAAGAAATTTATTTCTCCTAAAATGTGACTTTTACAATAATATTTTTTTGTTTTATTATGTCATCTTAATTTATTACTTTTTATCTTAATTATATAATAATACAATATTGAAATAATAATTTATTGTTATTTGTGTATAACTTTGTAATTTATTTGTAATTCTAGATGAAGTCTCACTGAAACAATGTAAACATTATTGACTTATATCAACAATCTCCATGAAATAATTATCCTTAAAAATTTAGGTTTTTAAAATATTTTATTTTGTAATTTTTTGGCATACTATAATGATCGAGAATGTTACTTAAGATCTATTTAATATCTTGGAATGTAATTTTGTTGTAAGAGTTTCTTATTTTTTAATTTGTTTACTTCAGTTTTGTTGTACTACATCATGGCTCTATATGTCGCCTTAGATGACATTTATTTTACTTTGATTTGATTTTATTTTATTACTTCAAGTATCATGTTCTAGCTCATTATATATTTATTTAGTTTTAAATATAAATTTATTATTATTTAGGCTGATTTACTATTGTAATTCATAGTAATTACAAATGTGATTTGATAATGATGAAATGTCATTGAAATCTTCTTTTAGAATCATAACAAATTTAAAAATTAGTTTATAAATTTTTAAATATTATATTTTATATGATTTTGTGATTTTTTATAAGATATTTTGATTCATCCTTGATTTGACTATTGAGGATGCTATAGCTATCCTCTTTAATAGGTTCTGACTTTCCTGTATAGTTTAACTCATGTCCTCAAATATATTTCTTTAGTTTTATTATATTACAAAAAAATTCTAATTCTCCTCTCCACAAGCTCTATCCAATAAAATATTGCTTTTCATTTTTAAAATATTTTATTTTCAATTGATTTGGTAAGCCCTATAGTCATTTCAAATGGTAGTAGATTTGATGGAGGAAGCTGTATTTGGTATGCTTAGTATCTTAGAATGTAGCTTTCTGATAAATTTTGTCATTTATTCAAATTATTTCAATTAATTTGGCAATATTATTTTGACACTCGAATCTTCATCCTTTGTGTACTTTAAATTACTTTTATTTTGTTATATTACTTCAATCGACCCTTCTAAGTTTTAATATATATGTAGTCAGCATTCAAATAATAATTTATTAACATTTATGCTTCTTTGATCTAATAATGCATAGTAATACTTATGTAATTTCGATCGATATGAAACAATAATCATCGAACTCATTTGGATAAACACTATTAAATTAAATATTTATTTTTAATATTTAATTATTATATTTTCTATGTCTTTGATAAGGTTTAAGAGTCATTTTAAATTATACCATATTTGATGATCAAAGATGTTACACTCTACCTCCTTAGCCCCTTGGAAGTTATATTTCTCATCTAACATCAGGAAAAAAAATTTGCTATGAGGGTTGAGCATAGTGTCTAGTGCTAAACCCAACATCTGTTCACAGATTGCTCATGATTCTTGAGTGGTAGTAGCGGGTTGACATGTGTCAAATGGGGGATGAATTAGGAGTGGCCCTTGCAGTATCGCAACAAATGATGAACTCAAAAGTTTTATGGACATGGAGTATCTAGCTATTTAATTAAAAAAACGCATTTCGATTGTCCCCTTTTGATGCTAATGTAATGTGATTTCTACTAAGTGGTCGAAATTTCGAAGTGAAGAAATTCAACTATGTGTGTCTAGATGACCAGAGTAACTATGAATCTCTGATGAACAAAATTTCTCGTCATCTAATTAGTGAAGCAAATGAATGGATTAATGAGATTCATATTGTCCCTTACTATTATGAAAGGAAACCTCAAATAATAGAATGGTCTTTACAAATTTAGTAGGAAAAGGAGACCGTGTTGGGCTCAGCTCTAGCGTGATATGAAATGATTTGAGAGATGTAATATAAGTGGGAGTCAGCATGTTAATGAAATTTAAATGACACTAAAGTAAAAGTTATTTTCTTTTCTGTGAGATGGAGATAGTGCCTAGCCCACCTTTTTGGCACAAGTTTTACATCAATGGGTTGATCCAAGGGAAAGACATATTTACGTAGGGACTTTAACTTGGGTCTATTAAAGTAAAATATACGTGTTTCAGGTTGAGCTCAGAAGAACAAAAGTGTCATCTAGACCAAATGGGTAAAAACACATTTTGTTCTGATTTCTAGTATGAATATGAACCATGAAATTATGGCTATTGATCCATTTTTCTTTCAAAATTTGAAGCTGGAGGTATCAAAAAAGTACCTACATGGATAACTAGTTTGTGGTAGGCAAGCATAGAGCTGTTGCTTTTTGATTCTTTGATGTCAGCTATTTGTATCATTAGGAAGTATAATACGCCAAGTCTTGGATTGTTCACGCATCAATAGGGAACATGTTCTTGGTTGAGACCATCATGAGACATTTTAGTTTTCCTTTATTAATGAATGTGCCTTGATAGTAATTCAATCTAATATGAGAGGAACCAGAGATTCACATAATTGTTCATCATATTTGGTTAAGAAGTGGATGATACAAAGCTATGGATTGCAAATTTATGACTAAACATTTTTATGTCAAAATTCATGCCAAGATGTGATGCTTAGACCCATGATTCACCTGATGCTATTTCTGTAATTCATGACAAATCTAAAAGTGATTTGATTAAGAAGAAAGAAATGTCATCGGAACCCTCTCAAGGGTCTATAAAAGTTTTTATTTATTTTTAATTTAGAATTATTTAATTTCTATATTCTTGGCATATTTTATGAGTCATTTTGACTTGTCGATTAATGATGTTACACTCCATCTGCTTTGCATCTTGGAATACAACTTTATTTCATACTTTATGTGATTAATTCAAATTTTTTCTTTAATTTGGTTATACTATTATCAAACTATAGATCTCTTCAAGTGTGTCTCATACATGGCTTTGATTTAGTTATATTACATTTCTTTAATTTATCTTATAAGAGAACCAATTTTTGTTTTACTAATGTTAAAATAATAACTTTTTATAATTTATGCTTATTAACTACAATAATTCATAGTTATTCTAGACGTGGCTCAATCAAGATGAAACAAATACCATTAGACTTCTCTCAGTAAGCACTATCTAATTAAATATATATTTTTTATAATTTTAAATATTTTATTTTATAGTATTTTAATAAATTTTAGAAGGAATTTTGAATTGTGTTAGACTTGGTAAATAAGGATGCTACACCCAGTCTTCATATTATATTGAAATTAATTGTTTTCATAAATTAATCTAATTTTTTCAAATATTTTGCTTTGAGTTGCCTATATAACTATGGAACAGTAAGTCTCCTCTAGTTTGCCCATTATGCCACTTTGAACAAGATACATTACTTTAATTTATCTCATTTGATTTTTTCATATATTTTTACAAAAGTCTTAAATAATAATAATTGTTATTTATGATTATTTGCTTTCATAATAACCAGTAACTCCAAACAATGACTAATTAGGATAAAACAATCATTGTTGGTGTCATCTCTATGAGCTCTGTCTAATTAAATATTATATTTTACAATCTTAAATATTTTATTTTAGTGGAGATTAGCATAATTTATTAGTTACAACAATTAGTATGGATTTTAATTTTCCCATAACATTTAATTTAACAAAAGTGTTTGTTTTTGTTTGTTAACATGCTGTTCACTCTAACTATCCCTATGTGTGACCCTAACATTACTTGATTAAGTTTTATTAAATTTATTCAATTTATTATATTTCAAATTTATTATTTATTTTCTTATTATTAAAATAATAATTATTAATTATTTATTCTTATTTATTTTGGAAATTTATTAAAATTTTGCATGAGAACTGATCAATATCAAAATATGTTGCCTAAATTTCCATAACAAGCTCTATCTGAATATAGATTCATTTTTGTACTTTCAGTTATTTTATTTTATAGGAATTTTGCATTCTTTACAAGATATTTTGATCAATACCTAATTTGATGATCAAGGATGTTACACTTGATCCCTTTTTTTTCTTGGAATGTAATGTTTTTTTTCTCTTTATTTTCTTGGAATTATATTGCTATAACTTATATCATTTTAACATTAATATATATTTACCTAGTGTTAAAATAATATTTTATTACCAGTTATTTTTTATTTTTTATAACATTAAATTGTTTCAATCTATCTCATTTCCTAGTTAAAATTAATTTACTTCAAATCAAAACAAAAATTTATTATTATTTATGGTTTTCTATTTTAGTAATTCATATTATTCCAAAAAGCATTTGATTGTGACGAAATAAACGATGTTGGACACAACTTGATAATCTTTATCAAGAATTATTTTATTTTCTAGTGCTTATGCATGCTTTCTAAGTTAATTTTATTTGTGACTACTTAAGTGATCGAGGATGTTACACAAATTAAATCTTTGCTTATGTTACACTTATAGAGTTGTGGTTAGGACATATTAAGATAGTTCCATTTACCTTATTTTGACTATGATATATATTTAATTTATATTTAAATTTTATTAATTTATTAATGTCTATTTATTTTTAATACTTAGAGTAATTTTACATAAGGTATAACTATGATGAATCAAAAATATTTGGACCGATTTCTATGAGCTCAATAAAATTAAAATTTTATTTTTTTAATCTTAAATATTTTATTATTAATTTTTTTTTCATGATTTTCAAGATGTTTGATTATATAAGATTTAAGGATTAAAAAGGTTACACTTAATCTCTTGAGTACAATGTAATGCAACCTTCCTGTACATATTATCTTGTTTTGTCAAATTGTTTCCTTGACTTTGTTATGCTACTATGAAAATGTCATTCTCATCTTGTGTAATCTTTACATCACTTTCATTTAGTTAAATTACATTCCTTTAATTTAACTCCTTTTTGACTTTATTTTTCACACTTTATGGAACTTCTTTATTCACACAAGATTTCATGAAATATCAAAGTACACTCAATCTCATTAGTATGTTGAAGTGCAACTTTCTTATGCAACATATATGATTTCTTTAAATTTTTTTTGCAAAGATTTGGTATAATCATGCTTGTCTCTAAATCACATCTTTTTGTGGCCATTACATAGCTCTAATTTAGTTATAATAAACTGTATTACATTATCTCTTTTCTGCTTTAATATTTAATTTCTTAACATTAAATTTAAAATTTTTTGTTTTTCTTATTTACATTCGTAATTCAGTATAATTCATTAAGAGTTCCATTTGAGAGGAAACAAACATCATTGAACGCTTCTTCGAAAGCTTTATGTAATTAAATAATCCTTCGAAAACTTTTAAATATGTCATACCTAGTCAATTAATAGCATAGAAGAAGCTTTTTTATTCATACCTCATTTGACGATCAAGAATGTTTCACTTTATATCCAAAGTATGTTAGAATAATATTTTTAATGTAACTTATCTAAATGTTTTTAAAAATATTTACTTTGATTTTGTTATATTACTTTGTACTCTAAATATTCTGTCTTATGACATTTATTTTTATTTTTTTATTTAATTTTATTATATTTCTTCAATTTATCTCATTCAATATTATTATATTTTTAATTAAAATTAAGAAATAATTTATTAATTAATGTTTATTTGTTTTGAAAATTTATAGTTATTCCAAATGAGGTCCAATCAAGACAAAACAAATGTCTTTGGACTTATCTTAATGAGTTCTATCCAACTATATGTTAATCTTTTACATTTTATGAATATTTTTTTATACTTTTGGAATGCTTCATAATGCATTTTGATTCTGAACTTATTTGATGATCGAGCATGTCATACTCACTCTTCCAAGTATTTTTTAATTTATCTTTCACTTACTATTTATAACATTTATGCTAATTTTTTTCTTTGATTTAGTAATATTACTATGTAACACTAATTTTTGTCTCATGTGACATATATATTTCTTTTATTTGGTTATATTTCTTAATTTAGGTTTATGTCATTTCATATTTAACATATATTTATTTAACATAAAATAGAAATTTATTATTATTTATGTTCAATTAATTTTCTAATTCATAATAATTCCAAATGAAATTTCTTGAAGATGAAACAAACATAATTTCACTCATCTTAAGAAGCCCTATCAAATTCAACAATCTATTTTAGCTTTTAAAATAATTTATTTTATTGAGTTCTTATAAAATTTGTGGAGTATTTGGTTTCTTACGTACACGATGATCAAGATTGTCACTCTCATGATTGTCAGTAATCCATAATACCTAAGCTTTCTAATGCAAATTAGTTCATTTTATTAGGGTTTTTTTTGTTTTGTTAATATGAACAAATGATTCTTTTATTATGTAGCCTTGAGATTATTTTATTTTTATTATATAATAATGCTTTGCTTCACCAAAATTAAATTTTATTACATATTTTATAAATATGAAAATGTAATCTTTTATTATTTATCTATACTTTATTTAATAATTTATAAAAAATTCAAAATTAGCTTCAATAATTTTAGAACAATATTAACAGGACTTAACGTTAGGAGCTCTATAAAATTAAATATTCATTTTTAAAATTTTAAAATTTATTTTTTTTAAGATTTTAGTACTCTTCTTGAGATATATTATTTTGCAATTAATTTCATAATTGTGGATGTCACACTTTATCTCCTTATTATCTTTGAGTGAAACTTCCTAATATAATTTATCTCATTTATGAATTTGTTTTTTATTATTTGGTTAGATTATCGTGTAACATCAAATCTCTTCCCCTATGACATTTACTTGTATTTGGTTTTGATAAATTACATTTTCTCAATTTATCACATTTTAGATTTGTTATACATTTACTTAATATTAAAATAATAATAATTATTATTTTTTAATTTTTAATTTTGTAATTTGTATTAATTCTAAATGAGGACTGACAGTGAGATAGCAAATGTCATTAGACTCACCTTAACAAATTTTATCAAATTAATAAGATGTTTTAATCAATACAAAATTTAATAATTAAAATCCTATTTCATATCTCTGGCATCATGGAAAATAACTTTCTTGAATAATTTATCTTTTTTTTAAAAATCATTTATTTTAATTGGTTATATTCCTTTGAAGCACTAAACTATTTATAATGTGAGCATTACATTTGCTTTGATTAAGATATATTAAATTGCTTTAGTTTATCAATTTTTAATTTTAATCTACTTTCCCAAAATATTACACTAACAATTTATTATTTGTTTTGTTTATTTACTTCGATAAATTTCTATAAGTCAAAAGGTGTTTCTATGTGGAGGAAATAAATGTCCTTAGAGTTCTTTCATCGATCTCTATCAAGCTACGAAATTGTTTTTATTGTTCTAAATAATTTACTTTCTATACATTTTGAACACTTTATGCATCATTTTAATTCATATCCAATTTGATGATAGAAAATTTTAAAATTGATCTACTTCGTACATTGGATTACAACTTTTGCTCACAAAATATATTATTTTAAGAAATATTTTGTAATTATTTGGTCATATTACTAAGAAACTCTAATTTTCCTATAGTGTGAGCTTTACATTGTTTAGATTACTTTATATTATATCAAATTAATTAATGTCTTTCTAATTTTAAAATAAATTTGTTTAATACAATTGTTATAATTATTTATTTTTATTCACTTTTGTAATTCATTGAAATTCTAAAAAAATTTCAATCTAGACAAAGAAAGCAGCATTAGGCTCCATTGGGCATGCTCTATTTTATTAAATATTCAATTTAATATTTTTAATTACTTGATTTTGTAGTATTTTTGAACAATTCACAAGTCATTTTCATTTATACTTTGTTTAATGATCAAAGATGTTCCTAATATCAAAACATTTCACTTTGCTACATAATTTATCTTATTTTTTCAATTTTTTGCTTGAAATTTGGCTACTTTACTAACTATAAATATGGGTCATTTGACATTCACATAATTTTGACTTGGTTATGTTACATAGCAACGTTTATGTCTTTTTAGCATTTAAATATAGATTTAATTAACATTAAAATAATACTTTATCCTTTTATTCTTATTTAATTTTGTAATTTATAGTAATTCTAGACAGTGTCCAATAGAAATAAGACAAACTTAGATGGACTTATGTCTACGAGCTCTATTCCATTAGATAATGAGTTTTATAATTTAAAATACTTTTTATTTGTATTTTATTTTATGATTGAAGATGTCACGAATGATTTTCTTAGTATCTTAGAATGATGTTTACTCATCTTATTCATCTTCAAAGTTTCACTTTAATTTGGTTATATTACCATAGGACACTAATCTTACTTGTGTGTGAGATTTACATCACAGTGATTTGATTATATTACATTTATTCAATTTACATAATTTTAGCTTTATTATATATTTCTTTAATATTAAAATATTTATTGGACTCACCTCAATAGGTTATAACAAATTAAAAATATTTTTATATTTTTAAATATTTATTTTCTTGTATTTTTCATGATTTATGAGATATTTAAATTTGTTCCTAATTTTAAGATTAAGAATGTAGAACTTAACCTCCTTAATATCTTAGGGTACAACTTTTCTTAGTAATTCATTTTTTTTTCTTAGAGTTTTTCCCATTGGTATAGTTATTTTACTATGTAACTCTAAGTCTTATATCAAGTGACCATTTCGTCCTAAGGATTTTGTTTTATCTCAACAAGGTATGTCCATTTAAATATATTTTTTTCAAAATTATAATTAACTTTTTTCAAAATTTTTGCATTTTTAGAAGACATTTTCATCTTTTTGATTTGGTTGTATTACATTGCTTCAATTTATCCCATTTAAGCCTTCATATATATATATATATATATATATATATATATATATATATATATATATATATATATATATATATATAACGATAAAATAATATTATATTATTAATTATGACTTTTTAATTTTGTAATTTGCAGTATTTCCAAACAAAGAAAATAGAATTAATAAAAACGTTGTTGGACTTAGCATGATTTCCTTTGTCCCAAATTTTTTTTTATTTTTAAATATATTTTTTCATTTTTTTATTATTTTAGAATTCTTTACATGGCATTTTTATTTATGCTTAGATTTATAATCATGGATGCAAATCTTAATCTCCATAATATCTAGGAAAGCTACTTGAATAATTTTTCTTATTTCTTTAAAACTTTTGCATTGATTTGGTTGTCGTACTTTGAAACTCTAATTATCCTCTAGTACATCCTATACATCAGTTTTATTGTACTATACCACATCGAATCAATTTAAGTTATTTCACGTTTGGTAAATTTTTTACTTATTATAAAAATTTTAATTTGGTATTATTTTTTTAATTCTTTTTGACTATTGCTATTTTTGAAAAAAAATAAATGTAGATAAAATTAATGTCTTTGGACTCATAATAATGAGTTATATCTAATTAAATATATTTTTTATATTTTTAAGTATTTTACTTTTTACATTTAAAATAATAATTTATTATTATTATTATTATTTAATTTTTTTAATTCTTTGTACTTCCAAACATTGTCTAATAGAGTCAAAAAAATGTTGTTGGACTCAAATTGATGAACTCTCTAATTAAATATCATGTCTTTATTTTATGCATTATATTTTCTAGGATTTTGGCATATTTTATAAGACAATACTATTGGAACCTAATTTTTTGAGTAAGGATGTTACACTTGATTTCTTTACAATCTTTAGTATCTCAAAATGTAACCATCCAATATAATATACCTCATCTCCTTAAAGTGTTCACTTTTATTTGATTATCACAATGTAACTTAATTCTTCTCTCATGGTCTTTTATATTGCTTTCATTTGGTTATAATAGATTGCTTTAATTTATTTAATTTAAAGTTTAATATATGTTCACATAATAATAAAAGAATAATTTATTATCATCTTTGTTTATTTACATTAACAATTTGTAGAAATTCCCAAAAAGGTTTATTGACACAAAAGAATCATCATTAGACTAGTCAAATTAAATATTTGTTTCTATATTTTTAAATGTTTACTTTCTATTATTTTCACATGCTTCGTAAGAAATTTTTATTAATACCTTTTTTAGTGATCGAGGGTGCCATGCTCAATCTCGTTAAAAACTTGGCATCCAATGCTCATATATTATTTATTTGAATTGTTAAAAGTTTTCAGTTTGAACTTTTATATTATTATGCAACTATTAATAACCTTTTATGTGACCTTTATGATCCTTTCTATTTTTTATATTATATTTGTTCAATTTATCTCATCTCAACATGAATATAAATTTACTTATTATTTTAACAATAACTTTTTTGTTTGTACTTATTTAAATTTTAATTCATAATAATTCAAAAGCACGTCTAATTGCGATGAATTAAATGTCAATAGACATATTTTGAAGAGTTTTATCCAATTAAAGTTTTATTTTTATACTTTTAAATATTTTATATTCGTCAGTTTTCATACCTTTTACAAGACACTATAACTCATACATCTTTTAAATTAGGAGATGTGACACTCAATAACTTTAGTTTCTTGAAGTGTAGCATTTCATAAAATTTATTTCATTTATGCAAACTATTTTTTTAATTTTGTTATTTTATTATGTAACTATAAATCTCATCAAATAGGGCTTTTACATTGCTTTATATTTATTGTAATACAAATCGTAAATTTTCAGATTTCTACTATAATGAATATTTATATTTTGTTATTAATAAAATAAATACTTACTAAAATTTATGCCTACTAAAGAAATGTTTGTGGACATGTACCAATGAACTCTATCAATTTCAATTTTTTTTGCTATATTTTGAAATATTTTTTTTATTTTTTATTATTTCTGCACATTTAAATTCATAATTCATAGTATTCCAAAAGTGTTCCAATTGAGGCAAAAGAAATGTAGTTGGACACATCTCCATGTACACTATTCACTTAAATTTTTGTTTCAAAATGTTTAAATTTTTTATTTTTCATAATTTTTTCTTGCTTTGTGAGTCATTTCAATTCATATATTTTTTGACAAATAAGGAAGTCTAATAGCTCTATCTTATTCAATATTTATTTTCTTATATTTTTTGGTATTTTACTTTTAATTATTATAACATGCTTTTTAATACATTTATAATCGTGCATGATTTGAGTTTCAATGATTTTAGTATTTGTTTACTAAATACAAAAAAACAATTTCTTATTATTTATGCTTAGTTACTTTGATAATTAGTAGTATTCCAGAAATAATACTAATCAAGATAGAACAATCATTGCTTTGAGTTGTCTCTCTGAGCTCCATCACATTAAATATTGATTCTTACAATACTAAATAACTCTAAATCTTTTTTTGTGTGACTTTTAAATTGCTTTAACTTGCTGTATTGCTTTGGTCTAGCTCACCACTTTTCGACCTTATTGTACATTTACTAAGTATTAAAATAATAATTTATTACTGTTGATGCTCTGTTAATTTGGTTATTTTCTAGCAATTCTAAAGAAGCTCTCATTGAGATAAAATAAACATTGTTGGAGTTGCCTAGAAGAGCACTATCAAGTTAAAATTTATATGGTTTTGTATTTTTTATGAGGTATGTAGTTTCATTAATTTTTTAATGGTTTAGCATATTACACTTGATGTCATTAATATCCTCGAATGCAACATTTGTGAACAATAATTCTTAATTCTTCAATTCTTTAGGTTAAGTTGGTTATATTTTTTTAACTGTTGTATCTCTTCTCCATTGACAGTTACATTGCCATGATTTGGTGTTACATTGTTTTAATTTATCTTGTTGTTGCTTAAGTATATATTTACTTTACATCAAAAAAAATTTGTTTATTATTAATGATTATTTTCTTTTGGTAATTTATTGTAACTCCAAATAAGGTATGATTGAGATGAAATAAACTTTATTGGATTCATCTTGATAAGTCTTATCCAATTAAACTTTCCTATTTATATTTTTAAATATTTATTTTCAAAGATTTTTTTATACTTTATAAGTGATTTGATTCGTATTTGTTTAATTGTTAAGAGTGTTACACTTGATACCTTAATGTCTTCAAGTCCAAATTTTCAAATAAGTTTGTCATTTTATCCAAGTTTTTGCTTCAATTTTGTTATATTGCTTTGAAATAATAAATTTTCACTCATATTCCGTTTGCATCGCTTTGACATCATAAAGTTACATTGCTTCAATTTAGTCATTTTAGCTTTAATATATATATTTACTTCATAGTAAAGAAAATAATTTATTTTTATTAATGATTTTTTACTTTGATATATTATATTAACAACAAACTATTTTTGATCCAGACAAAATAAAGCCTGTTGGAGTCAAGTTGTTGAGGTTTATCTAGTTAAATTTTTTCTAACATTTTATTCTTAGTGCTTTGTAAAAGTTTATGAGGTATTTCGATTCATACCTGATTTGGGAATCAAGGATGATGTACTCCATCTACTTATTAATTTACAATATATTTTTCTTATATAGTAAATGTCAATTCCTAAAATATTTTATCTAGATTTTTTTATATCACAATGTAACTGTAAATCTCCTATCATGTGATCCATAGATTGACGTCAATTGGTCAAATTACATTTCTTTAATATACATTATCTTCATATTAAAAAGTTTATTTATTTTAAAATTTAGATTAAAAATTCACAATAATTCAAAATGAAGTCCGATTAGGACAGAACAAATGTGGTTGGGCTCATATTGGCAAGCCCCATTAAAAAATATATTCATTTTCAATTTTAAATGTTTTAGCAAATTTTATAAGACATTTGATTCTGGTATGATTGGATGGTCAAGGATGTTATACTTGATCCTTTTAGCATCATGAAATCGAATTTCCTTACATAATTTTTGTTTCTTTCAAATCTTTCACTTCAAATTTTTATGCAACTAGGTAACTCTAAATTGTTGTCTATGTCTCCTTTGCACCATTCTCATTTCGTTATATTACAATGTTTTAAATTATCTCATTTAAATTTAAATATATATATATTTGCATAATAGTAAAATAATAAATAAATTTTTATGTTAATTTATTATGATATTTCATAGTAATTCCCAATAAGAACCATTCAAGATGACACAAAAATTGTTGAAACCACCTAACTACCTTTATCTAATTAAATATTCATTTTTATATTTTTTTAACTAATTTCTCCAAATATTTCTTTTTTGATATTGTTATTCTAATATTTATCTCTAAATCATCTCTCATGTGATATTTACAAGGTTTTGATTTGGTTAAAATACATCACTTTAATTTATCTTATTTTTTTCCTTTAATTTATATTTACATTCTATTAAAATAAAATCTATTTTCACTTTATGCTTTTAAAATAAAATCTATTACAATTTATGTTTATTTATTTCAATGACTTGGAGTAATTCAAAATATTGTATGATGAAGATGAAATAAAAATCATTAGACAAGTGTTCATGAGATTTATCTAATAAAATATTCATTAAAATATTTTCATATATTTCATTTTATATGGATTTTTTTCATGCTTTTTGTGATATCAAATTTCATGGAAAATTTGATTATTAATGATGTTAGACTGGACTTTCTTTTTATCTTCGAATTAAACTTTCCCAAATGATTTATCTCATTTCTTCAATTCCTTTGTTTTCTTTACTTATTCTATAATTAAACTCTTAACATTTAGCAAACTTTCATTTGGTAGTATTACACGCTAATAATTTATTCATTTAAGCTTTGATATATATTTTTTTAATAATAAAATAATACTTATTTTATTATTTATGTTTACTCTCTTTGGTAATTTCCAATAATTCTAAATTAGGTTTTATTTATATGCTTTACAAGGCAATCTCAATCATTCTTAATTTGATGATCGAGGATGTTAAATTTGACCTCTTTTGTATCATGGAATGCAACTTTGTCACAAAATATATTTCTTTTTTTTAATTTCTCATTTTTATTTTGTTATTTTACCATGTAAATTAAAACTTCTTTGTTTCAAATTTGCATAGCATTCCTTTGGTTATATTACTTTTCTTCAAATAATATAATTTAAAATTTAATATATATTTATTTGATATATAGATATTTTTTATTATTTATGCTTGTTTACTTCTACGAAACATTATAATTCAAAATCAATTATGATTAAAATGAAACAAATGTCATTGGGCTCATCTCGAGGTGTTCTATCTAATTAACTATTCATTTTTATATTTCTAAATATTAGAGTTTTTGCATGCTTTATAAGATAGTTTGATTCATAACTCATATGAAGATCAAATATATTATACTTAATCTCCTAAGTTTCATGGAAAATAACTTTCCTATAATTTCTTCAAATTATTGGATTTAATTTGGTTATATTAAATGTAACTAAATCACCTCTCATTTCACATTTATATTGCTATGATTTTATAATATTACATTACTTTAATTTTTTATTTTCATAACTCTAATATATATTAACTTGATATTAAAAAAACTACTTTTTTAGTATTTCAGCTTATCTTCTTGTGTAAATTGCTAAAAGTTCAAACATTGTTTGACCACAATGAAACAAATTTTCTCGAACTCATGTGAGCTTGCTTTACTAATTCATAAGTTCTTTTTATTATTTTAAATATATTATTCGAATAATTTTTTATTATTGTAAGAGGATTTTTAAATTCATACACGATTTGGCAACTAAGGATTTTACACTTGATATCTGTATTATCTTGGAATATTACTTTATAGTACAATTTATTTTCTATTAAAAATTCTAGCAATTAATTAGTTTTATTGCTATCCTACTATAAATCTTTGTTTGTGAGGCCTTTACATCACCACTGTTTGGATATATTACATAGCTTTCATGCATCTTATTTCACCTCTAAAATATATTTAAATAGTATTAATGCAATAATTTTTTATTATCAATATTTATTTACATTAGAAATTCATAGCAATTCCAAGCAAAATTCTATCTAGATGAAAAAAACTTCTTAGGACTATTATCAATTAGCACTATAAAATTAAACTTTGATGTTTTTTATTTTTTAATTACTTTATTTTTGAATATTTTGATGCTGTTTACAAGGCCTTCGATTTGTAGAATTTTTTTTTATCATTGTTGTTACACTCGATCTCATAAGTATATTGGAATGGATCATCCTCACACATTTTGTGTTATTTTTTCTAATATGTTTGCTTTGATTTTGTTATATTATTATGAAACTCTAGTTTTTTCTGTGAGGTATGTTACATTAATTTGATTTAGTTTTATTATATAGCCTTAATTAATCTAATATATGCTTTAATATATATTTATTTATAATTTAAAATAATAATTTATTATTTTGATTTCTTAATT
This sequence comes from Vanilla planifolia, assembly GCA_023846275.1. Lineage (NCBI taxonomy): Eukaryota > Viridiplantae > Streptophyta > Magnoliopsida > Asparagales > Orchidaceae > Vanilla > Vanilla planifolia. Next base: position 6,835,341 of record JAIUJO010000017.1, on the reverse strand, counting down.
TTTCCAATATATTTTGAAATTCTAAATGTGTTTTAATGGAGATGAAATAGATATCATTTGACACACTTAACAAGCACTATCCAACTTTTTTTTTGAAGTAATTTTTTTTAAAACTTTTCAAGCTTTCCAAAAGGTTTTTAATCAAACCATATTTCACAAAATTAAGTTTTACACTTAACCTCCATAGTATGTCAGAAGGGAACTTTGTTACATAGTTTGTGTAATTTCCTCAAATGTTTTCCTTATTGTTTATATTCTTATATAACTCTAAATCTCGTTTCTCATGGCCTTCGCATTACTTTCATATGGCCATAATACTTTACTAAAATTTAACCAAATGTAGCTTTAATATTTATTTTCTTAATATGAAAATAATAATTTTATATAATTTATATGTATTTCCTTAAGAAATTTTCCTTAAGTTCACACCAGATCTTACTAAGATGAAGCAAAGGTTGTTCAACTAATCTTAATGAGATTTATCAAGTTAAATATTTATGTTTATAATTTTCAATATTTTATCTCTAGGATTTTAAGATACTTTGAGTCATTTCAATTTGCATCAAAATTGATGATCAATGATGTCATAGTCGATCTCTTTAGCATCTTGTGATGTCATTTTCTTATACAAGTTATCTTAACTTTTTCAACATTTTCTATGTTCAGTACTGTTATTATACAACTCGTAATCTCCGCTCATGTGACTTCTATGTAGCTTTGATTTTTTTTTATCGTATTATGTAAATTTATTTTATTTCAGCATTAATATATTTTCACTAAATATAAAAATAATAATTTATTAATATTTGTGCCTACTTAATTTTGAATTTTTTTGTAATTACAAATAAAGTTTTATTAAGTAAAAATAAATGCTATTGATCTTGACTTGATGAATTTAATCTAATTATATATTAAGTTTTATGACCTAAAACCATATTTTTTGAAAGCTTTTGCATGCTTTATAAGTTATTTTGACTCGTACTTTAATTGATGAGCAAGGATGTTACACTTGATCCCCTTGTATTTGGGAAGGAAAATTTATCATATAATTGGTCTCATTTGTTCAAATTTTTGGCATATATTTGGTATATTTAGGCAACTTTAAATAACAAATCATATGGCATTTACATAGCTTTCATATGATCGTATCACATTACTTCAATTTTTCCCATTTCAACTTTGATTTTTATTTACTTAACATTAAAATATTAACTTTTTATTATTTTTCTTGTTTATTTTGATAACGCAAACAAATTCCAAACAAGGTCCAATCAAATTGAAACAAAAATCATCAGATTCTTGTTGATAAGTTCGATCAAATTAATTATTCATCTTTATAATTTTAAATATCTTTTTTCTAAAATTTTAGACCACTTTAGGGATTAAGGGTGCTACATATGATCTTATTAAAATCTTAGATTACAACTTTCTTGTATAATTTATCTTATTTCAATGAAAAGTTTTGTTTGATTTTGTTCAATTACTACGTAACTCTAAATCTCCACTTCTATGATCTTTACAATGCTTAGAATTTGTTATATTACATTGCTATAACTTATCTCATTTTAAGTCTAATATATATTTACCTAAGTTTAATATTATAGTTTATTATCATTTATGTTTATATTATTGGATAAGTCACAAAAATTGTAAATGAGTTTCCATTGGCATGAACCAAATATTATTGGACTTGACTTAATGAACATTATCAAAAAAATTTATTTTTTTATATTTTTAGATATTTTATTTTCTTGGGTATTCTAATGGCTCATGAAATTATCAATCGTAACGAATTTATGGGTTAAGAAGTAACGATTGTTCTCATTAATATTTTTGAATGCTACATTTTACAATGTCCCCATTTTCTTAAAATGCTTAACATTTATTTGGTTGTATTACTCTTTAATGCAAAATCTCCTTTAGTATGACAATTATATAAGTTTGATTTTGTTACATTTTATTGCCTTCATTTATTTTATTTTATGTTTTGTATAAATTTAATTTTTTTAAAAAAAAATAATTTATTATTTTTAATGTGGTACTTAATTTGGAAATTCACAATAATTTCTAACATAGTTTGATTAAACTAAAATAAATGATTTTGGAGTAGACAAAATGTGCTCTATGAAATTAGATTTTTTATTATTTATTTTTAGTACTTATTTTAGTATTTTTAAATTCTTTACTTGACATTGATTTGTATATGATGTTATGCTAAATCTCTTAGGTAACTTGGAGTAAACATTTCTCTTACATTTTATCTCATTTTCTCAAATTCTGCTTTATAATTTTTGTTATATTACTATAAAACTAAAATTTTACTATTATGTGATCTTTAAATTTCTTTGATGTTGTCATATTAGATCACTTAAATTTATCTCATTTTGGCTTCAATATATAATTACTTAATATTAAGATAATAATTTATTAGTATTTAAAATTAACTAATTCAATAATTCCAAGAAGTTCTAAATTAGGTCCAAAGGAGATGAAAAAAATGTTGTTTAACTCTTCTCAAAAGCAAATTCCAATTCACTACTTATTTATAAATTTTTAAATATTATATTTCTACTGTTTTTGCATAATTATGAGACATTTTTAATTGTATCTTAACTTGATTATCAGGGATGATACACTCAATTTATTTAGTACGATGGAAATAAATTTATCAATTTATATCATTTCCTTGAATGTTTTCTTTTATTTAGTTATATTACAATGTAACACTAAATCTTATCTTGTTTATCCTTAACATCACTTCACTTTGTTATATTATTTTTCTTTAATTTATCCCTTCTATTCTTTTATAAATATTTTATTGATGTTAAAAAAAACTTTATTATCATTCATTCTTATTTAATTTGATATTTGGTTATATTACAATGTAACACTAAATCTTGTCTTGTTTAGCATTAACATCACTTCACTTAGTTATATTATTTTTCTTTAATTTATCCCTTCCAATCTTTTATAAAAATTTTATTAATGTTAAGAAAAACTTTATTATCATTCATTATTATTTAATTTGATATTTGTTTGCAATTCCAAATGAGTCTTGAATGAGAAAAGGCAAACCATGGACTCCCATTAAGAAGCTTTACTCAATTAACTATACATTTTTATTTCTTAAAATAGTACACATTCTAATATTTAAGCACACTTTATGAAACATTTTGATGCATACATGATCAGATGACCGAGAATGTCGCACTCAATCTCCTTAATATCTTTGAATACAACTTTCCCATGCAATTTATCTCATTATTTCAACATTTTCATAGTAATATTTTTTATTTCATATGTAACTCTGAATTTCCTCTCTTGTGAACATTTATGTCACTTAAATTTGGAAATCTAGCTTTGTGTTAATTTTTTCATTTCAACTTAAATATATATTTAAATTGAAACAAAAACTTATTATTATTGATATTTATTTAATTTGAAAATTCTTGAAAATTCTAAATGAGTTTCAATCATTAAAAACACATCTTTGTTTGACCAATCTTGATAAGTTTTTTGTTATGAAATATTTATTTTTATATTTTTTAATATTTTATTTTTAGTGACATTAGCATGCTTGATAAAAAATTTTAGTGGTACCAAAATTAATGATTGGTGATGTTCTACTTGAACATTTTGGATTCATGAAATCCACAATTTTCTTATAGTTTATTTAATTATTTCAAAACTCTAACTTTGATTGGGCTATATTACTTTGAAGCTCCAAATCTTCTCTTATGTGACCTTTACAACACATTGATTTGATCATATTATATTGTTTCAATATATCTCCTTTTATATTTAATATAAATTTACTTAATATTTAAAAAATAATTTGTTATTATTGATGATTATTTACTTTTGTAGTTTGCATTAATTCCAAAAATGTTCCAATTAACAGAAAACAAACGTAATGCATCTTGTCTTGTCTTATATACAATTAAATATTTAATTTTTCAAAAATTTAGTATTCTTAAGACACCTATAATATCTTTGATTGAGGATGTCTCTCTTGACGTCTATAATATCTTTGATTACAACTTTTTTGCATAACATATCTCATATTTTTAATTTTTTTCTTTCATTTTGTTACATTACATCATAAATTTAAATTTTAATTAGTGTAACTAATATATTTTTTTATTTGGTTATGTTACATTACTTTAACAAATATCAATTAGCTTTAACATAGACATTTAATTACTATTTAAATAGCATTTTACATTTTTTATGTTCAGTTAATTTAGTATCTCATTATAATTACAAATGATGTGTGATCAAGATAGAATAAATGTTGCTGGGCTCACCTCAAAGTGCTTTATGTAACCAAATATTTATTTCATATTTTTAAATATTTTATTTTCTAAGTTTTCAAGATGCTTTATAAAAATGTATTATTCATGCTAACTTTTATGATAAAGGATGTTATGCTCCATTCACTAGTATCTTGGAAAATAATTTGTCTCATTTTTATAAAACCTCATCTTTAATAACTATGAATTGCAAAAATAAATAAGCATAAAAGATAATAAATCACTATTTCATCATTAAGTAAATATTTATTAAATAAAAAATATGATAAATTTAAGTAATGTATTTTAAACAATTTATTGTAATGTAAAGGAGACATAAGAGTTGATTTAGAGTTATATAGTAGTATAACAAACTCAAAGTAAAATGAAAGTTTGGATACAAGATCCATTATAGCATGCTAAAGTGAGTGAGTGTAATAGGCTAGTCCATCAAATCTAGAATGAATTAAATTGTCCAAAAAAATAAGTTAAATTTAGATAAAATAAAATAATTAATTAATATATAAAGTAATATTTAATTACATAGAGCTCATCGATATCATTCTGACAATATTTTTTTTCATGATATGAACTTCTTTGGAATTACACTGAATTAACACAGTAAATAACTTTAAATTATATTAAGCAATTATCTTAGTATTTTGTAAATAATTAAATGAGACAAACTGAGGTAATATAGTCTGAAAAAATCAAGGTAACGTAATTGTAAGCCCAAAGAAGTTTTAGTGATTCCATGTGACAGAACAAAGTAAAAAAAAACATATAAAAAATATAAATTTTAAGAGAATTTCGGATTATAAGATACTAAGAATTTTAAGTGTAACATTTTTTATCACGAAATCAAGTATTAATCGAAATATCCCAAAAACATCATACAGATCATGAAACTAAAATTTTTAAAATTATATAATAAATGTTTGGTTAGATAAAGCTTCTTAATAGAAGTGCAATGATGTTTGCTTCATGTTGATTCGACTTCCCATTTAGTTATTAAGTTGTTTTTACAAAAGAAAATTGGCACAAATAATTACATATTATATATGTTAGATTTAGTAAATTATGTTGAAGACAAAATGTGACAAATATAAGCAATGTAATATAACCCTATCAAAGAAACAAAATTATCACATAAGAGAAGATCTCGAGTTATAGAACTATATAATCCAATCTAAAAAAAACTTTTCAATAAATGAGATAAATCATACAAGAAGGTTGAATTCTAGGTTATTATGGAGATGGAATGTAACAAGTTTGAAAAAAAAGTTAGATACAAACAAAAATATTTCATAAAAAATGTCAAAATCATAAATAAATTTTTTAAAGAAATATAGAATTTTGTATCTAATTTCATATTGCCGATCAAGACAAGTTCATCGATGTTTGTTTTGTCATGATAAAACCATGTCTGAAATTACAGTGAATTACAAAAGTAAATATGCGTAAAAAATAATAAGTTATTACTTTACCATTGAAAAAATTTATATTAAAGTTTTTATTAGATAACTTATACTATAATTATACCAACAAATCAGAGCTTTGTAAAGATGGCATGAGAAGAGATTTAAAATTACATAGTACTATTTCCAAAAAAGAGCAAGAAATCTTAATTGATAAAAATTATATAGGAAAGTTACATTCTAAGATACTAAAAAGTTTGAGCGTAACATCCTACATTATCAAATTAGTCATGAATTGAAATGTCATGCAATGCATGCCAAAGCCATAGAAAATAAATATTTAAAAACTAATATATATGTATAGTGTGTATGTGTGTGTGTGTGTGTGTGTGTGTATATATATATATATTTACATATATTTGATTAGATAAAGGTCTTCGAGATAACTCTAATAAAGTTTCTTTTATCTTGATCAAACCTCATCTGCAATAATTATGAGTTATCAAGTAAAATAACCATAAAGAATAACAAATAATTATATTATTTTTACTTAAATATATGTTAAAGTTCAAATGGGAAACATAGAAGCAATAAAAAAAGTTACACTAGTGGAAAATCATAGAATTATAGAATTATATAAAAATTAAATAAAACATTTTGAGAATGACATAAATAATACAAGAAAACTTATAACCAAGATACTAAAGATATCATGTGTAGCATCTTTTATTGTCAAATAAGATAAAATTAAAATTTGTCATATGATAAAAAAATAAAATAAAAAAATATTAAAAAAATTTAAAATTGAATACTTAATTAGACATAATCTAACTTGTTTGGAATTCGTGTGAATTACAAAAATAAGTTATCATAAATAATAATAAAATTTATCTTTTTATTTCTTGTTAATATATATTAAAAGTAAAATGAGATAAATTGAAATAATAAATTGTAACAAATTAAAAGTAATGTAAAGCTTATGGAAAGTAGAATTAGAGTTTTGTAATAAAATATCTAAATTAAAAACAACATTATTAAAAAATAAGGTAAATTCCTTGTGAAAGTTGCACTCCAAGATATGAAAGTGATAAAGTATGATATCCTCTTTCTGTAAAACTAGAATGATTCAAAATGTCATGTAAAATATGTCAAAACATGAGAAAATTAAATATTAAAAAATTGCAATTGAGTATTTAATTGGATAGAACACATTAAGGATACATTTGTTTCATCTCAAATAGAGCTCAATTTGAATTGCTTTGAATTATCATGATAAATAATAATAAATTAATAATGTTTTGTTAATTAAATATATGTTAAATCAAAAATTACATAAATTAAGTAATGTTATATTATAAAACCAATGCAATCTAGTGGTAACACTAGAGGAGCTTTCTAGTTACAACAAAATATAAGCAAAAACATTTAGTGAAAAACAAATTATTTTAGAAAGTTACTTTCCAAGACATTAACAACTTAAAGTGGAACAATTTTTACTATCAAATCTTGCATAAATCAAAATGTCAAAAAAAAACTATTGAAATCGGAAAATAAAATATTTAAAACTATAAAAATGAATTCTTAAATGCATAGAGCTCTTCAAGGTGTGTCCAATGATGTTTACTTCATCTCAATCAGACTTTGGTTAGAATTACCAAGAATTGCTACAATAAATAAAAAATATTTTATTAATAATAAGATATTCATACTAGTGTTGAAATGAGAAAAAATAAAAAAATATAATATAACCATTTCAAAATGATGTAAAAAATGAAAACAAATGAGATAAATCTTAAAAAATATTTATTATAAGATAATAAGGAGATTAAAGCGTAACATCCTCAATGATTGAATTGGATATAATAAAAAATCACTCATAAAGAATGTAAAAAAATAAAAAAGTGTAAAAAAATAAATTAAATAGATGAACTTTTCCAAATGAGTCTAATAATATTTACTTTCGATTGGACCACATTTTGTAATACCATGTGCTTCCAAAATAGAAAAGTGTAATGAATAATAAATTATTATTTGAACACTAAAAGTCATAATTAAAGCTTAAATGAGATAAATTAAGAAAATATGATATAACTAAATTAAAAAAATTTAAAAGTCATAGGAGATGTGATTTTGTATTACATAGTAATATAGTTAAATAAAAGTGAAATATTTAAAGAATTGGAACAAATTATGCTGGAATTTATATTTTATGATACTGAGTAGATCAAGTGCAATATGCTTGATAGTATAACTTAGTATCGAATCAAAAATCTCAAAAAAACATCAAAAAATAAGAGAAAATAAAATATTTAAGAAATATCTAATCAAATACTTAACTAAATAGAGGTCATTGAGATGAGTCTAAGGACTTTTATTTTGCCTTGATTAGATGTCATTGGGAATTAGTAGAAATTATTGAAGTAAATATGTTTAAATAACATTAAACTTCTTTTTGAATATTAAGTAAAAAAATATAGAAAGAAAAATGAGATAAATTAATGTAATATAGTATGGCTAAATCAAGGTGATGTAATTATAACGCAAGATGATTTAGTGTGGCATGGTAAAATAACAAAACAAAACAAAACAATTAAGGAAATGAGATAAATTATAATGGAAAGTTGTATTTAAAAACATAAAGAGGTCAAGTGTAACATCCTTGGTTCTTATACAAAGGATGAATTGAAATATCTCATAAAGTAAGGAAAAACCCTAGAATATAAAATTTTTAAAAATAAGAGTAAATATTTAATTGGATAGAGCTTATTAAGAATGTCCAAAGACATTTGTTTCATCTTGATCTAACTTATTTTGGAGTTAAAATGTACCACCAAAGCAAATAAGCCCAAATAATAATAAATGATAAATTTACATACCAATCAGAATAAATTGTCACACAAGAGATGATTTTGAGTACATAATAGCGAAACAAAATAAAACAAATTTGAGCAAAAAAAGAGATAAATTAGATTGGAAACTTGAATTCCATATTACTACGAATATCGAGTGTAGCATCCTCAAATTAAAAATGAGTTATTAATTAAAATATGTAATTACCCATGGAAAATAATAAGAAAACCAAAATATTCTAGAATATATATATAAATATCTAATTTAATATAGGGCATTGGAATAAGTTCAATGACTTGTATCACTTCTCAATCAGGCCACATTTGGAATTTCTATGGATTACAAAAGCAAATAGGTATAAAAATAAAAAATTATCATTTTGTAATTAAAAACACATATATCATAGATGACATAATAATAAATAAAGTAATATAATATTCAGAAATCAAAGCAATGTATAGGTGATAAGTGAGAAGATTTAGACTTGCGTAGTAATATATCTAAAAAGACAAAAACTTTGAAAAAATGAGTCAATTAAAACATGAGAGTTGCATTCTAAGATGCTACCGAGATTAAGTTTAACATCCTACATTTTCAAATCAGGTAGGAATATAGATATAGCGTAAAGCAAGCTAAAGTAAAAAAATTTAAATATTTAAAAATATCAAACATAATATTCAATTGAATAAAGCACATCTAAAATAGTCTAACAAATTTTCTCTTGTGAAGAATTGACACAATTTGGAATTAACACAACATAAAATGTTAAATAAATATTTATTGAATTTAAAATAAGAAAAATGAGACAATGTGATATAACTAAATAGAAAATAATGTGAACGTGACAACCTTTGATATTTATGGTTTCATAGTAACAAAATCAAATTGAAAAAAAAGATGAAGAAATAGGATCAGTTGTGAAATGAATGTTGCACTATAGAATGTTAACGATATCTGACGTAATATCCTAAATAATTAAATTGGACACTATTTGTAATGTCAGATAAAGAATGCCAAAAAAAGGGATATTAAAATACAGGAAAATATGTAAATAAATATTTAATTGGATAGAACTCATTGAGATGAGTCCATCGATATTTGCTTTTTGTCAAACGTAACTCATTTGGAATTATTTTGAATTATCATAATAAATGAGAATAAATAAAAAAGAAAATATAATTTCTATATTAATTAGATAAGTGCAAGCTCTTGTATTTTATGAAATAGAGCAACGTGAACATGAGATATGAGGAGATTTATGGCTAGAAAGAAATATAACCAAAAGAAAAAGAAAACTTGGAAATGCAAGATATATTACACAAGAAAGTTGTATTCTAAGATAGTAAGTACTTTGAGTGTAATATTTTTATTTGACAAATCTATAACAAATTAAAAATGACTCAGTACACCTACCAAAATTATAGAAAATAAAATATTCTAAAATTTTAAAAAATAATATTTAATTGGACAATTCACTTTTACATTAGTCAAATGATATTTGTCTTATTAAAATTAGTCGTCATTTGGTGTACTATGAATTACCAAATTAAAAAGCATAAAGTTGAATACATTATTATTTAATTATTAACTAATTGTATATTTTTAATCTAAACAAATTGATGCTTAAAATAGACAAAATGAAGCAACATAATACACCCAAATTAAAAAGTAAAAATATTTGAAGAAATTACATGAATCATATTGGAAATGTTCATTCCAAAATATTAAGTATATTGAATGTTGCATCCTCAATCATCAGATTAGGCATGAATTAAAATGCCTCGCAAAAAAAAAACCTTTTTTTAAATATAAATAAATAATTATTTAATTAGTTTGAAGTCAAATAGAGTAGTAAAAAAATTCTTGTTCTAGCTAGATTAGTCCTCATTTGGAATTCACCTAGATAACAAAAAAATAAAAATAAATAAATTATTAGATTAACATTAAGAAATTCATCAATGGTAAAATGGGATAAATTCAAGCAATATGACATAAAAAATTAAAAGACATGTAAAGGTCACACAAGAGGACATTTAGAGTTGCACAGTAATATAATGATATAAAAACAAAAAATTTAGCAAATTAAGATAGATTTATTGAGAATGTTCATTCTAAGACACTGAGGTGATCATGTGTAACAACCTTGATCATTAAATCTAGTATAAATCCAAATGTCACTATACAATAAAAAAAGAAAGTGAAATACTTAATAAATACATAAATGAATATTTAATTGATTAGAGATATCCAATACTAGTCTAATAATGTTTGTTATGTCTCATTTGACCTCGCTTAGAATTACATTTATTTACTAAAGCAAAAAAGTATAAATAATTTTAAACAATTATTTTAATATGAAGAAAAGAAACATTAAAGCTAAAATGAGACAAATTAAAGTAATGTTGTATAAAGAAAATAAGGTGATGTAATTTGTCAAACCAAATGAGATTTACTATAACATACAAACTTAATTAAATAAAAATTGAAGAAATGAGACAAATCATAGGGGGAAGTTGTATTCTAAGATATTATTACATCAACTATAGCATCCTCAATCATCAAATCATGTCTTTATAAAAATATCCCTCAAAGTGTGGCAAACTGCTAAGAAGTAAAATATTTAAAATTATAGAAATGAATAATTATGTGGATTCAATATTTAGAGTTAAGTACATCCTTGGTTTCATCTCCATATTACGTCATTTGAAATTATTATGAATTACAAAGATAAATAACCATAAATAATGATAAATTGTTATTTAAATATTAATTAAGACTATATTAAAATTAAAATAAGATAAATTGAAGTAATATAATATATCGAAATCTAAGTTATGTAAAGTTCATATGACATAAAAATTAGAGTTTCATAATTTGAAATAATAAAAGAAAAATAATTAAAAATGACAAATTGTGTGAGAAATTTATAATCTGAGATACAAAAGAATTGATTGAACTATCCTCAATCATCAAATTAGGTAAGAATTGAAAATTTCGTTAAATGTGCCACTAACATAGAAAATAAAACATGTAAAAATTTCAAATTCAATTTTAAATTAGATAGAGTTTATTTGTATGAGTCCAAGCAGAGTTATTTCATCTTGATTAGGCCTTGTTTCGAATTATTGTTAATTACAATATTAAATAAGAAAACATAATATCAAATTATTAATTTAATATTAATTAAAAGTACATAAAAGTTGAAATAAAATAATTTAAAATGATGTAGTAAAAAAAATCAAAGTGATGCAAAAGTCACATAATAGAATATTTAGAGTTTTATACTAATATCATAAAATCAAAACAAAATATCTTAAAAAAGAGATAAATTATGCAAGAAAGTTAATTCTAAAACACTAAGGTGGTCAACTATAATTTTTTCAATCATTTAATTAGGCATGCACAAAAATTACAGATAAAGTATGCAAGGTTTTAAAAATTTAAATATTGAAAAAATAAAAATTAATATTTAAATTGGCAGAGCTCATGAAGTTAAGTGAAAAGATATAAATTCAAACTTGATCAAACATCATTTCTAATTACTACAAATTACATATGTAAATAAGCATAAATAATAATAAATTATTATGTTAATTAAAATAAAATATTTTTTAAACCTAAATGAGATAAGTTGAAGTAATATAATATAATAGAATTAAAATGATCTAAAGGTTGAATGAAACTCGAAGTAGAGATTAATTGAAATATAACCAAATTAATGTGAAAAATATGAAGAAATGAGATAAATTGTAGGAAATTTTTCATTCTATTACACAAAGGAGATCATGCATTGCATTCATCATCATCAAATCAGCTAAACATCAAAGTATCATGTAATGTGTCCCGAAGTTATCGAAAAATAGAAGTAGAAATTTTAAATTAAATTGGTTAATAAAGCTCATCAATGTGAGTCTAATAACATTTGTTTTGTCTTAGTTGGATATCTTTATGAATTATTACAAATTACAATAGTTAGTAGCAATAAATACAAAATATTTTTTTAATATTAAGTACATATACACTAACCATTGAAAAAGATATGTTAAAGCTATGTAATACGTCAAACTTAAAGGAAATAAAAGTAAACTACTAGTAGATTTATAGTTTCAATATAATATAACAAAATCAAAACAAAAAATTTGAAGAATTGAGATAAATTAGATAGGGATGTTACACTCCAAGATAATAAGGAGTTCAAGCGTGAGACACTCAGTCATTTCATCTTGTTCAAACCTCATTTGCAAATACAATGAAATAACTTATAAAAGAAGTATAAATGATAGTATATTATTATTTTTAAAATTAAGTGAATATTAATGTTGGAATAAGATGAATTGAAGCTAAGTATTATAAGAAAATCGAAGCCATATAAACACCACATGTTAGAAGGTTGTGGGTTACAAAGCAATATGACAAAATCAAAGTAAAAATGTAAACTAAGTAATACAAATTATATAACAATGTGACATTCCAAATTTGGAAAAACATATTGAGCAACATCTTTGACCATCAATTCAAGTACAAATCAATGTGCATCCAAAACCTAGAATAGCAACAGAAAATAAAATATGTAAATATTTTAAAAAAAATTAATTCATTAGAGCTCATCCATAGTTGCCTAGTTGACGTTTGTCTCATCGCAATCAAACCTTCTTTGGAATTATAATGAAAAAAAACTAAATAACAATACATAAAAAGAAGTCATACTTTTAATATAAAGTTAATATATATTAAAACAAGAGTGAGATAAGTTATTAAATGTAAGAAAAATATAGCTACCAAAGCCACACAAGAGGAGATCTATAGTTATGTAATAAAGTGTCAAAATTAACGCAAAACAATTGAAGAAAAGGGAGAAGTTGTATTGGAAAAATATATTGGAAGATATTAAGAAGATTGAGTGTATCATCTTTGATAACCAAGCCATGTATAAATCAAAATGTCTAATAAAGTGAGCCAAAAAAATTTTAAAAATAAACTTTTTAAAAATATAAAAAAATGAATATTTAAATGAATAAAACTTGATAAGATGAGTTTCACAATATTTATTTTGTATCGATCAGACATCCTTTAGAATTAAAGTAATGTAATATGAATAAATGAATGTGATGTAAAGGACACATGAGAGAAGAATTAAAATTTCATTGCAATATTTAAAAATAAAAGCAAAACGTTTCAATAAACAAGATAAATTACTTGAGAATGTTGCATTAAAAGACACTAAGGAGATCGAGGGCAACATATACAATCATCAAATGTTGTATGAATCAAAAAGACTATATAATGTACAACAGCTTAATGAAAAATTTTTAAAAATGTATAAATGAATATTTTGAAGAATTGATTTTTTTGAGATGAGTTCAACTCTAGTTTTTTAATGTTAATTAGACATTGTTTTGAAATAATATGAAGTACAAAATTTAATAAGTAAATAATAAAATAAATTATTATTCTAGTAATAAGTAAAAATATATTAAAGTTGAAATCATATATTTTGGAATATGTAATATAACTAAAACAAATAGTTTTAAGCCTCACATTAGAGGGAAAACAATCAAATCATGACCAACCATTTGCATAAATGAGAAAAGGTGTACAAGAAAGATGCATTCTAAGTTTGTAAGAAGAAAAGTGTAACATCATCAATGATCCAATTAGGTTAGCCTTGAAATGACTTATAAAATGAGAAAAAAATTCAAGAAAATGAAAAATTTAAAATATTTAACATATATATATATATATATATGACAAAACTCATTTAGTTTAGTCCATTGATGTTTATTTTTTTCATTATAAATCGTTAATAATAAAAAAAATTAAAAGTTAATAACAGTAAATTATTACTTAAATATTAACTAAATATAAATAAAAGTTGATGAGATAAGTAGAAGCAATGCAATATAACAAAAACAATTAAGCCAAAGTCTTAAGAGAGAAGAATTAGAGCATCATAGCAATATAACCAAATCAAAGAAAATCATTTGAAGAAATGCTATGAAATATAAACAATGGATGTATTGTACGATACTAAGCAGATTATGCGTAACATACTCTTTTGAATGGCACATATGATACAATTAAAATGGCTAAAAAAGCATACGAAAACTATACAAAGTAAGGTATCTAAAAATTTAAATGAATATTTAATTGGATATAACTCATTAATGCAAGTCCAATGATTACTTTTTCATCTCGATAAAACCTTGTTTTACAGAATTGATATTTTATTATTTAGAAAATATATAAATTAAAGAAGAGATTTATGAAATTGAAGTAATGTAAATAAGCCAAATGAGGCTTTAGAAGAAATGTAAGAAATTATAAGGGAAATTTGCATTTCCATTTGCATGTGAGATTCAGTATAACATCCTAAATTAATAGCTTGGTCAAAAATTAAACATTTGCCCTTGCCAAAACCATTAAAAAGAAAATATTTAGAAATTACTGACATAATTGTCTAATTAAATGGAGCACATCGAGATGAGTCTAACAATAATTATTTTTTCTCATTCAAACCTTTTTTGGAGTTATAGTGAATCACCAAAAGAAATAAACATAAATAATAATAAATTACATTTTTTTATCTTAAGTGAGTAGATAATAAAGTTGAAATAAGCTTAACCAAAATAATGTAAAATAAACAAATGAAAATATTATAAATGTGGCACAAAAGTAGATTTAGATGTATTTGGTAATATAACAAAACAATGAATAAACTTTGAGGAAATAAGATAAATTATAAGAGAAAGTCATTTTCTAAGAACAAGAAAGATCAAGTGTAACATCCTCAATTATCAAATATGGTATAAATAAAAATGTCTAATAAAGAAAACTAAAATTATATAAAATTAAATATCTAAAAAATATTTAAATGTGTATTTAATTGTATATAAATTGTTAAGGTGCATCCAATGATGATTTTACAACTTGATTGAGCACCATCTTGTAGATTTATTGTCTAATATTTTAAAAAAATATAAATTAAAGAAGATATTTGTAAAATTAAGGTAATGTAATATAGAAAAATGAGCCATAAAACAAGAAGAAATGAGATAAGTTATAAGAAAATGTTCCACTTGTGTGATGTAAAAGAAATCAAGAGAAACATCCTAAATTAACAAACCCATGGAAACATTAAATTTTTGCATTCCTTACGAAAACCATAAAAATTAAGATATATAGAAGTGTAAAAGTGAGTATTTAACTAGATGGAACTCATAAAGATGAGTCTAACAATAATTATTTTTTCACAATTGGACATCGTTTGGAATTTCTATGAATTGTCAAAAAAAAAACTTAAAGAATAATATATTATTATTTTAATGTTAAGTAAATAGATATTGAAGTTGAAATGAGTTTAATTAGAGCAATGAAAAATAACCAAATCAAAATGTTATAAACATGACACGAAAAGAGATTTAGATTTAAATGGTAATACAACAAAACAAAGTAAAACATTTCAAGAAATTAGAAAAAGTTTAAGAGAAAGTTGCATTCTAGTCACATAAAAGGTTAACTGTAATATCCTCAACTACTAGAAGTGGTAGAAATTGAAACTTCTCATAATGCATACAAAAATTCCATGAAATGAAACATCTAAAAATATTTAAATGAGTATTTAATTATGTTTAACTTGCATGGCGAGTCCAATGATGATTTTCTCATCTCTATTGAACCTCATTTTTTAAAATTGCTATATAAATATTTAAAAAATATGAAAATTAAATAAGAAATTTATAAAATTGAAGTAATTCAATAGAGCTAAATGTGGCATAAAACTAGAAAAATTAAGATAAATTATAAGGGATGTTGATTATTCATTATGCAAATGAGATCCTAAATTAACAACCCAGTCAAACATTAAATTTTTGCATTCCTTGCCAAGCCCTCAAAAATAAAATATTTAGAAATATAGAAATGAATATTTAAATTGAGAGAGCTCATAGAGGCAAGTTTAACAATTATTATTGTTTCTAAGTTGAACCTCAATTACTATGAAGTATAAAAAGAAATAAACATAAATCTTAATAAATTATTAATTTAATGTTAGGCATATAGATAAAAAATTTTAAAATATTTTAATTAAAATAATATAAAATAAACAAATCAAAAGGTTATAAATAAGACATGAAAGAAGATTTAGATGTATATGATAATTAATCAGGCAAATAAGAAACCTTGAAAAAATCAAACAAATTGTATGAGAAATTCTGATTCCAAGTACATAAAAGATCAAGTGTAATATCCTCAATTGTCAAATATAGTATAAACAAGAATGCCCCACAAGGCAAAAAAAAACTTTACAAAATAAAATATCTAAAAATAATGAAATGAGTCTCTAATTGGATTTCACTCATGAAATCGAGTCCAATGATGATTTTTCATGTCCATCGAGCATTCTTTGGTAAAATTACTATTTTAATATTTATTAAATATATAAGTTAAAGAAGAGATTTTCAAAATTGATGCAATGTAATATAGCCAAATGAGGCATCAGAAGAAATGGGATAAATTATAAGGGAAAGTTCTATTTCCATTGCACAAATGAGATTGAGTGTAACATTCTAGATTAAAAACTTGGTCAAACATTAAACGTTCACATTCCTTGCCAAAACCCTCAAAATATTTAAAAAATACTTAACATGATTATTTAATTAAGTGGAGCACATCGACATGAGTAACAATAATTATTTTTTTCTCATTTGAACCTTGATTGAAATTATAGTGAATTACAAAAGGAAAAATAAACATAAATAATAATAAATTACAATTTTTATCTTAATTAAATAGATAATAAGGTAGAAAGGAGCTTAACTGAAGCAATGTGACAACAAAATAAAAACGTTATAGTAGTGACACGAAAGAAAATTTAGATGTGTTTGGTAATGTAACAAAACAAAGCAAAAACTTTATGGAAATTAGATAAATTATAAGAGAAAGTATTATTCTAAGAACATAAAAGATCATGTGTAACATCCTTAATTATCAATGTGGTACAAATAAGAATGACTCATAAAAAAATACCAAAATTCAAAAAAGAAAAATATCTAAAAATATTTTAAGTGAGTATTTAATTGGTATAACTTATCATGGTGAGTCCAATGAGGATATTTTTCAACATGATTTAACATCATTTTGTAGAATTATGATTTAATATTTTAAAAAAGCAAAAATTAAAGAAGAGATTTATAAAACTATGGTAATTTTATATAGCAAAATGACCCATAGAACTGGAAGAAATGAGATCAATTATAAGCAAAAGTTCCATTTCCATTATGCATAAGAAATAAAGAGAAACATCCTAAATTAACAACCCACACAAACATTAAATTTTGCATTCCTTACCAAAGCCATCAAAAATAAAATATATAGAAATATAAAAGTGATTACTTAATTAGATGGAGCTTATAAAGAAGAGTCTAATAATGATTATTTTTCATAAGTGGACCTTGCATTGAATTACTATGAATTATTAAACAAAAAAACATAAAAAATAATAAATTATTATTTTTATGTTAAGTAAATATATTTTGTTGTTAAAATGAGTTTAATTAGAGCAATGTATCATAACCAAATAAAAATATTATAAACATGACATGAAAAGAGCTTTATACGTAAATGGTAATATAGGAAAACAAAGTAAAAAATTTCAAGAAATCAAATAAATTGTGAAAGAAAGTTGCATTCCAAGAACTTAAAAGGTCAAGTGTAATACGCTCAACTACCTAATGTGGTATAAATTGTTCTTCTCATAACGCATACAAAAACTCTACAAAATGAAATATCTAAAAATATTTAAGTGAGTATTCAATGATGATTGTTTTCATCTCGATCAAACATCTTTTTGTAAAATTACTATTTATATATTTAGAAAACATATAAATTAAAGAAGAGATTTTTAAAATTGAAGCATTGTAATAAGCTAAATGAAACATAAAATTTGAAGAAATAAGATAAGTTATAACAGATAGTTGCATATCAATTATGCAAATGTAAGCTTTTGCATTCATTACAAGAACACTCAAAAAATATTTATAAATATATAAATAATTATTTAAATAGATGGAGCTCATAGAGACAAGTTTAACAATGCTTATTTTTTTCTAAATCAAACCTCATGTGGAATTATTATGAATTATCAAAAGAAATAAACACAAATCATAAAAATTATTAATTTAATGTTAAGTGAATAGATAATAAAGTTTAAATGAGTTTAATTAAAATGATGTAAAATTAAAAAATCAAAATGTCATAAACAAGATATAAAAGAAGATTTAGATGTATATGGTAATTAAAGAAGATTTAATTGTGTCATCTTACTTCACATAAACTAATCTCAACTTCATCATTATTTATTTACCATTAAAATTAAATTTTTTAATTATTTATATTTATTTCTTTTAATAATTCACAATAATTTCAAAAAAGTTTTGATTGAGAAAAAATAATCTTTGTAAGACTCATCTTGATCAGGTCCATCTAAGTAAAAATAACTTATATATTTCTAAATATTTTCTTTCTAAGTGTTTTGGCAAGGAATGCAAACATTTAATGGTTGATCAATTTGTCAATCTAGGATGTTATGCTCGATCCTGTTTACAAAAAAGAAATGCAACTTTGCCTTACAATTTATCTAATTTCTTCTAGTTTTATGGTTCCTTTGGCTATATTACATTGCTTCAATTTTATAAATCTCTTCTTTAATTTGTGTGTTTTATAAATATTAAAAAAATATTATTACAAAAAAAGACTTGATGGAGATGAAAAATCGTCATTGGGCTCGACTTCCTTTATTTTCATTTAAATAGACAAAATAAAATCTAAATTAATTTTTTATTATCAAAGAAAAATATAGCAAACCTAAAATGACATAATTAAAAGTTATCTCATATAAAAAAATCAAAGTAAAAAATAAAAAATAAGTTAAATTATATAAGATTGTTACATGCCAAGATACTCAAGAGATTGAGTGTGATATGAAGGATTGAAAATCATTTATGAATCAAATTATCTGATAAATTGTCTCTATATTTGGGAAATCTCATCGAGATAAATCCAACATCGTTTGTTTCATCTTAAAAAATCCTATTAGAAATAACAATAATTACAAAACTAAATATGTTAAATAATAGAAAGTTGTTATTTTAGTATTGAGTAAATATACGTTAAAGTTGATAAATGATAACTTGAAATATCAAAAATAATGGAACATAAATGTCTCATTGTAGGAGATTTAGACGTACACTGTAACATAACCAAACACAACAAAAAAATTGAAAAATAATTAAATAATTTAAATGCAAAAGTCACATTGTAAGATCCTAAGGAGTTTTACTATAACATTCTTAACCATAAGTATGGAACATATCAAAATATCCTAAAAAGCATGCCAAAACACTTATGAATAAAATATTTAAAAATGTTCAAATGTTTCATTAATGGATACAGATTATCTAGACTCCACCAAAGATGTTTCATCTCAATCGAACTTCATTTGTAATAATTACGAATTACACATTTCAATAAGAAAAATTAATAAAAATATTATCACTTTAATATTAAGTAAATATATGTTAAACCTATGACGTATCACATCGAAGCAATGCTATATATAAACCTTAATGTGATGTAAAGCACTACAAAACACTAGAAAATAAAGCATTTCAAAATATAGAACTGAATACTTTATAAGATAGGTTTAATCAAGATGGCTCTAATGATGTTTCTTTACATTGACGTAACCTAGTTTGGAATTATTAAAATTTATCATAGTTAAAAAGCATAAATAATAACAAATTCTTAATTTAATAATAAGTAAACAAATGTTAAAGCTAAAATTACATTAATTGGGATAATTAAAAATAACCTAATCAAATTGATGTAAATATTACATGAGAGGAGATTTAGAGTTTTAGAGTAAAATAAGCAAACTAAAGCAAAAGATTTAAAGAAATTAGATAAAATTTATATGAAAGTTACATTCCAAGATACTAAAGATACTAAGTGTAACAGTATTGGTAATCAAATCAAGTACAATTTGTTGTCTTATAAATCATGCCAAAGCTATAAAAAAATAAAGATGATTGAAACATTAAAATAAATATTTAATTTGATAGAGCCCCTTGAGATAAGTTCATTGACAATAGTTTTGTCTCCATTGCACCTCATAGGTAATCACTACAAATTATCAAAATTAATAAGCAGAAATGATAATGAATTATGAAGAAAACATTATTTGTCTTATATCAATGAGCTCTATAAATATAAATATTGATTTTTATATTGTTAATTTTTTTACTTATAGTAATTGGCACATTTTATGTGATAAATAAATCCTTTCATAATTTGATGATTAGACTACTGAATTTGACCTCCTAAATGCATTAGAAAGGGAATTTCCTACTGCATTTAACTGTTTTTTTAAATTCTTTGATTTAAGTTTGTGATAATTCATTAAAACTATAATTCTTCTCTTGCATGACTTTTATATCGATTCGATTTGGTTATATTACATTACATTAATTTATCTTATTTTATTTTTAAATTGTATTACTTAATAATAAAAAAAAATTTATTTTATTATTATTTATTCTTAATAAATAATGCAATTCAATGTAATTCTAAAAGTGGTCTGATCTAGTATAAATAAACATTGTTGGACTTGGCTCGATTAGTTATATCTAATTAAATATTCGTTTTTTAAAACTACTTTATTTTTGTGACTTTACCATATTTTAGTACATATTTTTTATTCATCATAGATTTCATGATTTAGGATATTACACTAGATCTCTTGAGTATATGGGAATGTAAATTTCGTATAAAACATTCAAATTCTTTCAAATTTTTTGCTTCAATTAAGTTATATTACATTGAAACTATTACTCTCCATCATTTGACCATCGCATTATTTTTGTTTTGACATATGTCATTGTTTTAATTTATCTCATTTCAACTTCATTACATATTTACTTATTAATAAAATGATAGTGTTCAATTATTTATTCTTATTTCATTAGTAATTTGTACTATTCCAAATGTGTTATGATTATGATATAGCAAACAACATTGTATTAGTGTCAATTTCTTATGTAGAAATAAATACTAATTGTTCTATTTTAAATATTCAACTTTGTAGGATTGTCAATGTTTTTCTAAGACAACTTGATTCTTTGTTCATTTGATGATTGCATATCTCACACTAGATCTCCTTAGTATCTTACAACATCACATTTTCTAACAATTTATTTCATTTTTTTTCAAATTTTTTTATTTGATTTTGTGAAACTACTATGAATCAACAATTCCATTTCATGTGACCTTTATAATAATTTGGATTTCTTACACTACGTTATTTACATTTCTCTTATTTTAATCTTGATATTTTTTAGTGATTAGTCACAACTAGTTGTACAAGAAAACGTTCATTTATATTTTTTGAAATATTTTATTTTCTTATGGTTTGACATGCTTTACAAGTCATTTTAATTTGAAGCTATTTTGATGATTGAGAATTCTATAATCATTCTTTATAGAATCATCAAATACAAATTTTCCAAACAATCTATCACATTTTTTTTATTTTTTTTCAATTTCAATTGATTACATTACATTGCTTCAATAAACCTCATTTCAGATTAATTATATGTTAATATAAGAAAAATAAATTTATTATTATTTACTTTTGCTTAATTGTGTAATTTGTAGTAACCACAAATTCGGTTTGAAGGAGATAAAGTAATTATTGTTGGACTCATCTTGATTAGTTCTACAAATTAAATATATAATGATATGTTTTTAAGTGACATTTTGGCTCATACTTAATTTAATGATTGAGGATGTTACATTTGATCTCTTGATTACCTTGGACTGCAACTTTCTCAAATAATTTATCCTATTTGTTCAAATATGCTTCTTTGATTTTCTTATATTATTGTGAAACTCCAATTATCAATGATGTGACCTTTATATAATTTTGATTTTGTTGTATTACATAGCTTAAATTGTTCTCATTTTATCTTTCAAATACAATTTTTAAATATTTAAATCAAATTAGTATTATTTATTCATAATTAAAAGGGAAATTAATAGTATTGTTAAAGAATGTCTAATCTTGTCAAAAAATAATTAGACACATCTAGATAAGTTCTATTGTATTAAATATTTATTTATTTATGCATATTTAATAAAGAAATTTTGTACATTTAACGAGTCATTCAGTTTAAAAGCTAATTTGATGATTAAGAATGTTAAACTCATTCACTTTAACATATTAGAATGCAAGTTTCTCATATAATTTATCTCACTTATTAAATATTTTTTTTGTTTTATGATTTGAATATGAAATGATAATTCTCCGCTCAAGTGATCTTTATAACATTTTGATTTAGTTATTTTACGTTGCCTCAATGTATCTCATTTGATCTTTATTATGTATTTACATAATGTTACAATTAAATTTTCTTTTCATTTTTTTATTTATTTTTAAAGTCACAGTAATTTCAAATATGGTTTGATCGAGACAAAGAAAACGTTGTATCTAATTTAACAGTTATCAATGTTAGAATTATTCTTATTTCTTTAATTTTTTGTCTTTTATTTGGCTATGTTTTATGAAACCCAAAATCTCCTCTTTTGTGGCCTTTATATTAATTTGAATCAATAATATGTTATTTCTTCGATTTATCTCTGTTTAGCTTTACTATGTATTCTCTTAGTATTATTATTGTAATGTATTGCTATTTATTTTTTGTATTTTGAGTAATTTGTAGAAACGTCAAAAAATGTGAAATATAAAGGAAACAAATATCATTGGACTTTACTTGATAAACTCTATTGAGTTAGCGTAACGATCAGTGATGTTACACTCGTCCTCGTTGGTATATTGCAAAGCATCAATCCCATATAATTTATTTATTTCTTGAATACTTTTGCTTTCATTTGGTTATATTATTAAATTACTCTAAAGCACTTGCCTGTGGCCTTTATATTACTTTCATTTTTACATATTAAATAGCTTTAATATAACTCATTTTGGTGTTAATAAATATTTCCTAAACACTAAAAATTAATGAATTACTACTTTTCTTATTTAATTTTTTAATTCATAACAATTGCAAAATAGGTCCGACTAATATGAAACAAATATCGTAGCAATTTCCTTGATAACATCATTCCAATTAGAAATATGTTTTTTACTTTAATTGTTTTTTATGGTTATGCATGTTTTATAAAAAGTTTCCATTCATACTTCATTTGATGATTGTGGACTTCATCTCATTGGTATTTTAGAAAAACCCCTTTCAAATGCATATCAAGTATTTTAAAAATTTTCTATTTTATTTGATTATGTTATATTACTTTAGTGTCTCTAGTTTTAGATTTAATGTATATATAATAATGTTTAAAATAACAATTTATTTATTTTTGTTTAATAAATTTGGTGTTCTAATGTAATTCAGAACAATATATGATTGAGATGTATCAAATGTCTTTAGACTTGTCTGAAAGATTTTTTCTAGTTAAATATGTATGTTTATTTTTTTAAAATATATTAGATTTTAATTTGAACTTGATTTGATAAGTGATGATGTTACTCACTAACTATTGAATAACTTAGAATACAACTTTCTTTAATAACTTATTTGTTTTGTTTAAAATTTTTTTCTTTTATTTTGTTATATTACTATGAAAATCAAATTCTTCTATCATATGATCTTTACATCATTTTTGGTATGTTATATTAGATTTCTTTGGTTTCTCTCATTTCCACTCTTATATATTTACTTAATTTTAAAATAATAATTTCACATTATTTTTGCAAATTTTGATTTGTAACTTTAAGCTATTTCGAAAGATGTGACATTGAGAAAAAAATAATTACAGTTGTAGTCATCTAAATGAGTTTTATTTGATTAATATTTAATTATGTATTCTAAAATATTTATATTTGAAGGTTTTGGTATGCTTTGTGGACATTTTAGTCATAATTGATTTGACAATTGTGGATGTTACACTTTAAATCCTTAATATCTTTGAAGGCAACTCTCTTGTTTACTTTATGACATTTTTTAAAATATTTTTATTTGATTTGGTTATATAACTATTAAATTGGAATTCTCCTCTCATGTTACCTCTACATAGCTTAGTTTTGGTTATTATTACTTTTATTCAAGTTGCCTCATTTTCTTAATATCAAAATATAATTTATTATTATTTGTACTTACTTAACGAAGTAATTCATACAACTTACAAATGAGGTTCAATTTCCACAAAATAAATGATGATGGATCCATTTCGATAAGTGTTATCAAATTAAATGTTGAATTGTAAAAAATTCTTAAGAATTTCATTTCAAAGGTTTTTGCATGTTTCATGAGACATTCCTATTCCTATATTATTTGATGGTCAATGATGTTAAACTTAATATCCATTGAATTTTCAAATGGAAATTTCTCTTACAATTTAGCTTACTTTTGTTATTTTTTTAATTAAATTTCTTATATTATAGTGAAACTTTAATTCACAGTGCTTGTGATGTTTTTATCACATTAACATAGTTATATTATATTTATTTAGCTTATCTCATTTTAGCTTTAATATATATATATATATATATATATATATATATATATATATATATATATATATATATATATATATATATATATATATATATATATATATATATATATATATAATATTAAAATAATAATTAATTATTTTTGTATCGATTTACATTTTTAATTTGTAATAATACAAAATAAGCAATGATCAAGATGAAAAAAATCATTTGACATGTCTAAAAAAATTTATCTTATTAAATGTTGTTTTATATCTCTTTAAATATTTTACTTTCATATGTTAAAGACCTTTTTTGAGACATTTTAATTCACATTGAATATAACGATCATTAATATTACACTTGATCTTTTGAGTATCATAGAGTACTTATTTTTTGTGCAAATTATATCATTTCTTCAAATTTTTTTCTTTAATTATTAATTTTTGTTATTTAACCTTAAATCTCCTCTCATGGGACCATTTCATTATTTTGAAGTTACTTGCATTTCTTTAACTTATTTCATTTCAACTTTAATATATATTTACTTCATATTTAAAATATAATTAATGTTATTTATCTTTATTTGTTTTGCTAATTTGTTGTAATTCCATGTGAAGTTTCATTGAGATGAATCATGTGTCAATATACTAATGTCAATATTGTCTATCAATTTAAAAATTTTTTTAATTTTTTAAATATTTCAAATTTTATGCTTTTTCATGTTTCATAAGAGATTTTTATTAATATGAGACTTGACGATTGAGGATATTACACTCGATCTCCTAAGTACTATTTAATTTAACTTTCTAATATAATTTATCTAATTTTTTAAAAATTTTCACTTTGATTGGGCTTTATTAGTAATTCTAAATCTTTTCTTATGTCTTGTTCTAACACCACAATTTAATTATAATGCATTACTATCATTTATCTTAATTAACAATTAATATATAAATATATGTGTGTGTGCGCGTGTGCGTGTGTGTGAGTGTGTTTGTGGACGTGTGCGTGTATTTGTAGGTGTGCGTGTGTGTTTTTGTGTACGTATATATATAATATTTAAAAAAATTATGATAATGTTTAATTAAAGAAAATGTCATTCAAATTGTCCAGAATAGTTCTGTCTAAGAAAACATTTAATTATTTGTATCTGATAATGGGACTTGTGAAAATAATTTTGTATCATTTGTTATAATTTTTCACTTTTAAAACTTTCATTTTTTGTGGTTTTTGCACATTTTCTTATTACTGTGCAAGCTTTATGAGGCATCTCAATTTATATTTTTTTGTCAATCGAGGATGTACACCCGATTTCCATAAAATGTCAAAATGAAACTATTGCATGCAAAAAATAAAAATTATTCAAATTTTCCTCTTTGGTTTTGTTATATTTTAATTTTTCCAATTTATTTAATTTCAACTTTAATGTATATACTAAATATTTAAAAAACAATTTAATTATTATTTAAGTTTAAAAAATTTGGTAATTTGTAATAATTCCAAATAAATTTTGATCTAGATGAAAAAATGATACTGAACTCAACTTAACAAGCTCATTCAGATTAAATCTTAACTTTTTAAAAACATTATTTTCTGATTCACACTTGATTTGATAATCAGGGATGTTATGCTTGATCTTCTCAATATCTTTTATTACAAATTTATTATAATATGTCCCTCGTTTATCTAAATGTTTCACATTGATTTTTGTATATTAAGATGAAATTGTAATTCTCCTTTTCTGCCATCATTAAATCATTTAGAACTTTTTTTTTAGACTTCTTCAATTTTGCTGAATTCAATTTAAATGTTGCATGATAGAGAGGAAATAAACATCATTGGATTCATGTTTGTAGTGTCACATTATTTTTTAAAATGTTTTATTTTTGAAGATCTTGCTAAACTTTATTATATGTCCTAATACATACCTAATTTAATGATAGATGTTGTTACCCTTGATCACTTTAGTATCTTTTAATAAGAGTTTCATATGTAATTATTTTTTCTTTTTATTCTAATTTTATTTAATTATATTACAATGAAACTCTAATTATCCTCTTCTGAAAGCTTTAAATCTCTTTGATTTTGTAGTTATCACATAGTCTTACATTATCTAAATTCAACTTTTATACAAAATATTTAATATTCAAATAGTAATTTCATATTATTTATGATTATTTATTTTGGTAATTGGTGGAAGTTTAAAACAAGTTTTGTACGAGATGAAATAAAAATCGTTGGACTACCGTTCACAAGCCTTATCAAATTAATTATTGATTTCTATATTTTGTGGTATTTTAATTCTAAGAAACTTGCATATTTTTTGATACATTTTTTTTCTTAGATAGTTTGATGATCGAGAAATTAAGGTCAATCTCTGTAGTTTTATTTGAACTCAAATTTCTTTTACAATTGACATATTTTTAAAGTTCCTTTTAATTTTATTTTATTATATTACTATGACACTCTAAATCTCTTCTATTATGACCATTACACCACTTTGATTTTTTAAATTATTTTGTTTCAATTTCTCTAATTTCAACTTTGACAAATATAACTTACGTAATATTCAATAGGAAATGTTATGAGTTATATTGATTATGTTGTGACCATGAGTTCACTCTGACACATTTCACCAAGTTCTATCCAATTAATAGAAATTTTGTATTTTTAAAGCACTTATATTCATTTTTTAGAAATTTTGTGAGTAAATTTTAATTGGACCTAATTTCATTAGTAAAGATGTCATAGTCTGGCCCTTTAGTATCTTTGAAAATAAATTTTTCTACAATATATCCAATTGTTTACATTTTTTTTTATTTTGTTATACTTCTACAAAAGTCTAATTCTCCCCTCGTGTGTCCTTTGTATTAATTTAATTTTGTTATATCACATTACTTTAACTTATATAATTTTAACTTTATTATTTATTTATCACATTTTACAATAATAATTTTTTAAAATTTTTTGCATAGTTAATTATGCTATTTGCAGTAATTCCAAATGATATCTCATGGATTTAAAATTAATGTCATTGGACTCATCTTGATGAGCTCTATTTAATTAACAAAGTTTTTTAATGTTTTATTAATTAATGTTTTAGCATATTTTATGATATATTTTTTTGTACTTGATTTAATGATTAAAGGTGTCAAATTCAATCTTTTTAGTACGTATCAATACAACTTTCCTAAAGAATTTTCTTATTTCTTTCAATGCTTATTTATTTTTTTTGGTTATATTCTTATGAAATTATAACTTTTTTTTTTATCATATTACATTAGCTTGGGTCATCTCTTTATAGCTTTGATATGTTTTACTTAGGATTAAAATAATAATTTATTATAAATTTATTTTATAATTTATGATAATGAAATAAGGTCTGATGGAGATGAAACAGATATTGTTAATATCATTTTAATGAATTGTATCCAATACAATAACACTTTTTGATTTTTAGAAATTTATCTATTATTTTGTATGCTTTATAGAATATCATGAATTGTGCCTACATTGATAATTGAGAATGTTAAAATCACTGTAATAGCATCTTAGAATATAACATTCTCATCTAATAAATCTCATATTTTTTTGAATTTTCAATTTCTTCTTATATATTACTGTGAAACTGAAATTCAGCTCTTATATTAACTTTATTTTGTATTATTGTTGTTATATTATGAAAACCCAATTTATCTCAATTGAATTCCATTATAATTTATACAATATTATTACAAAAAAACTCTAAATGAAGATCGGGCTAGAAAAATAAAAAGTTGTTGGACTTATCTCGATAAGTTTAGTCAAATTAAATATTTATTTAGTAAATATTTTTATTCAAACCATATTTTGTGATTTATAATGTTACCCGCAATCTCTTTTGTATCTTGCAGCACAACTTTATCATATAATTTTTCTCATTTATTTAAATGATTTATATTAATTAGGTTATATTACTATGTCACTCCCATCCTTTTAATGGCTAGTATTTGTATTGATCTCCAAAGTATCTTAGAGTAGAAACTTTATAATCCAATTTATCTCATTTTCTAAAATTTTGAATCGCATCAAATTTTACTATTACAGATGTTAGATTCGATAACCTTAGTACATATTTTTTACTTGAAAAGTATTTTTTTTAGTTTAGTTTTTTGGTAATTTAAAATATTTCAAATTGCGGTATGATGGAAGAGAATGAGATGTACTATAATTCATCTCGATGAGCTCTAATAAACTAATCATTTATTTTTACATTTTAGAGAGTTTTATTTTTTGACTTTTACTTAATTAATGAGGCATATTGATTTTAATTAATTTGACAATTAAGAATGTTGCATATGATGTTGGTAATATATAGGATTACAGCTTTCTCATATAATTTATTTTGTTTCTTAAAATTTTTACATTAATTTTGTTGTATTACTATGTTTTTCTAAATCTCTTAAAAGTTATATCACCTTGATTTGGCTATATTTGTTTACTTTAGTTTATCCCATTTTAGCTCCAATATGTGTTTTCTTGATATTAGAAAAACATTTTTCATTTAACTTTATGATCTATAATATTTCATACAAGGATTGATCACGATGAAACAAAAGTCATTGGAATCATTTCGATTAGATATTTCCATTAAATATTCATTTTTAGAATTTTAAAAATTTTATTTTTTAATATTTGGAATACTTTGTTCAATAGTTTTGCTTTAATTTAGTTATATTCCTATGAAAATCTAATTCTATATCACTTTTTGAGGAATTTCAATTTCTGTACGATTTAATGATCAACGGTGCTACAATCGATCTGCTAAGTATCTTGGAATTAAACTTTGTCATAAACTTTACTTGATCTCCGAGATGTTCCAGTTTGATTTTGTCTAACTATTACACTCCTTGATTCAATTACATTATATTATTTCAATTTATTTCAATTTAATTTTTTTATAATTTTACTTAATATTAAAATAATAATTATTTTTATTTAACATTATTTTTTTGTAATTAATTTTATTTTAAAAAGGGACTTGGTTCAGATGAAAAAAATATCGTTAGATTCTTGTTAATGAACTCTCTCAAATTAAGTTTTTGTTATTATATTTTCAAGTATTTAATTTTCTAGTGTTTAAACATGTTTTATGAGTCATTTCTTTATACATAATTTGATAATTAAGGATGCTACGCTCAATCTCAATGCAACTTTCATGTGTAATTTATCTCATCTTTTCAAATTTTTTTACTTTGAATTTGATTTATTTCTACACAATTTCTCCTCCTATGTGACCTTTAGAATGTCTAAGGCTATTGTATGTCATTATTTTAATTTATCTCATTTTATGTCTAATATTGTATTTACTTAATATGAAAAAAATAGTTTATTATTATTTGTATCCTTTTACTCTTAACAATTTGTAGTAACTTGTAAAGAGGTTTGATCGAGATGATACAAATGGGGTTGAATGCATATTGATGAGCTCTACAAAATTAAATATTAAGTTTTTATTTTTAGTGTTTTTATTTTTTAAAGTATTTGCATATTTTATGAATTATTTCAATAACTAATTTGATGATCGAGGATGCTACACTTGATTTTCTTAATATCTTGGAATGTAATTTTTTCAACCATTTCCCAAATTACTTTAACTTTTTTATTTGATTTATTATGTCCATATGAGACTTATTTATCCTCTCGTGTTGATTTTTAATGATTTAATTTTTTAATATTACATAGATTTAATTTATATCATTTTAGAAAATGACTATAATAATTTTTTGATAACTTTTTTAATTTCTTTAAATGTTTTAATTTCATTTTGTTACATTACTATGTAATTCTTTTGTAAACTTGTGTGACCTATACATAGCTTCGAATTTGCTATATTTCATTACTCCAATTTATCACATTTTATCTTCATCATATATATACTAATATTAAATTAAAAATTTATTATTATTTTTAACTTTTTTACTTTGATAACTCATGGTAATTCTAAACGAAGTTCAACCTGGTTGAAACAAATGTGGATAAAATTTTTTGGAAGCTATATCTAATTTAATATTATCATTTATTTCTAAATTTATTATATCATTGTGTTTTTTATGTTTTATTAAATATTTCAATTAATTTCAAATGTATAATCACCTATGTTTCGTTGAATGTAACTCTGTTATAAAATTTATCACATATTTTAAACTTTTTGCTTTAATTTTCTTATATTATATTATGTCAAAAAAATTTGATGAAGAAAAAAATCATTGTATTCATCTCAAATGAGTTCTGTTAGATTAATTGTATATATATTTTTGTTTCTAAATATTTATTTTCTATAATTCTAATACTCATAATGATAAATTTAAATTCATACTTAATTTAATGAATGAAGACATTACACTTGATCTCTTTAATGCCTTGGAATGCGACAGCCCTAATCAATTTATCTCACTTCATCAAATGTTTTCTTTTATTTTGTTATAGTACTATGTAACTCTAATTCAATTCACATTTGACTATTATATAAGATTATTTGGTTGTATTACATTGCTTTTATTTTTATCACTTTGGCAATAAAAAAAATTTTCTTATTAAAATAAAAAATATTATTATTTATATTTTTTACTATTAAAATTCACAATAAATCCAAATGAGCACTCATCGAGAGCAAACAAGTGTTGTTGGACTTTGAATTTCAACAAAATAAACATCATTGTATTCATCTCAATGAGCTCTATCCATTTTATTATTTTATGTTTTGAAAAATATTTTATTTTCTATTGGTTTTGTACATTTTTATAAGACATTGTGATTCATATCTAATTTGGAGATCCAAAATGTTACACATCATCTCATTATTATCTTGGAAGGTATCTTTTGTTTGTAATTCATGTTCTTTTTCAAATGTTTTCCTTTAATTTAGTTATATCATAATGAAATTTTAAATCTCCTTTCATCTGTCATTTATGACAATTTGATTTGCTTATATTCTTGAATTTATGTAATTTGAAGTTTAATAATTATTTATCAAATATCAAAATAATAATTTATTATTATTTATGTTTATTGTTTATTAATTCCTAGAAATTCAAAGCAATATTTGATTAAGATGAAACAAAAATCATCAAACTTGTCTTAATCAACTTTACTAAATTAATTAAGAATTTTATATTTTTGAATATTTATTTTATATGGCTTTGGAATGCTTTATGAGTCATTTTAGTATACCTATATTGATAATCAAGAATGTTGCACTCAATATCTTTCATAGCTTTGAATACAACTTTCTTATCATTTGGTTATATTATTATGTAACTCTAAATCTCATATAAAGTGACCTTAAAAACATATTAATTTGATTTTATTATGTTTCTTCCATTTATATCTTTTTAATTTTAATATATATTTTCTTAATATTAGAATAAAATGATTTTATTATCTGTGTTATTTACTTTGATATTGCCATAATTCAAAATGAGGTTTGAGGGAGGCAAAAAATTATTATTATATTCATATTGATACACTATATCGAATTAAATATTTTTAAGGCTTTTAAATTATCTATATTTTAGGATTTTAGTAGGATTTAAAGAACATTTTAACTCGTATAATATTTGATGATCTAGAACATTACAATCGATCTCATTAGCATATTTGAATGTGACCATAACATATCTTTTATTTGTTACTTAAATTACTTCAATTTATTCCATTTAAATTTCCATTTATATTTGCATAATATTAAAATGATAATATGTTATTATTTAAGCTTTTTTACATTATTAATTTGCATTAATTTCAAATGAGGTATAGCTCAGATGAAACAAATGCCCTTTTTTCTCATTTTGGTATGCTGCACACATATAGCTATTTATTTAGTACTATTAAAAATTTTTTACAATATTTTTTCAAGATTTATGAAATTTTTTTATTTGTACTTAAATGAATAACCTAGGACAATATTGTCAATCTACATAATATCTCAAAATGTTACTTTTTTATCAATTTATTTCAATTATTATTTTTTTCTTTTGATTGCTTATATTACAGTGTAGAAAAATGTATCCTCTCATGTGATCTATCCATTACTTTGATTTGGTTATCTTAATTATTATTTATGCTTATTTAATTACAAATTTGTTTTAATTCCTAACATACTTTGATTGAGATGTATACAAATGTGATTGTATCAATCTTGATAACCTGTATGTGGTTAAATATTTATTTTTATTGTTTAAAATATGTTATTTTATTTATTTTTAGAATGTGTTATAAGACATTTCCATTCATACATAAATAGATGGCAGAATTTGTTACACTCAATCCTATTAGCATATTGTAGTACAATTTTTCTCATATTATTTATCACATTTTTGGACGTTTTTTTCTTGATTTTTTTTATATTTCTACAAAACTCAAAACCTCCAATAGTATGACCTTTAACATCAAATAAATTGTGTTATATTATCTTACATAATTTTATCCTATTTAAAAAATATTGTATGATAACTTGTTATTAAAACAATAATTTTTTGTTAATTATGCATATTTGCTTCCATAATTTGTAATAAATTAAAATGAGATTCACACAAGGACGAACAAATATCATTGGACTTGTCCTAGTTAGAATATCCAACTATATTCATTATATATTTTAAAATCTTTTTTTAGTAGGATTTAAGAATGATTTGCTTGTCATTTTGATTCATATCTATTTTGATAATCAGGAATGTTACACTCGATTTTATTATTATCATGGTATGCAAATTCTTTGTACAATTCATCTCATTTATCCAAAATTTATACTTTGATTTTGTTATATTATAATGTTACTCTAAATATTCTCTTATCCGAGCTTTACATCATTTTTATTTTGTTATAGCATGTTATTATTTAGGCATATTTATTTTGATAATGAGTCATAAATTAAAACTAATCTTATAAATGATATTTACTTTTTTATTTTCTAAAATTTTTGCAGATTTTACATGATCTTTTAATTTTTCCCTAATTTAATGATTAAAATTATTGCACTAAATCTCCTCTATAACTTGAACTACAATTTTTGTATACAATTTGTCTCATTCATCAATTTTTTTCACTTTGATTTGGTTATATTCCTATGAAGCTCTAAATCCTAAGTAGTTTGACCATTACATTATTTTCATTTAGTTAATTCTTATTAATCATTTAGTATTAATGAAAATATATTTTAATTAGTCTCAAAAAATAAATAATTTTTTTCTAAAATACGAAAAAAAATTTTAATTAGAAAGAAGTCATCGAGATGAGAACGACCACATTTTTTTAGATTCAAGCAAAACTCATTTAGAATTTATAACAATTACAAAATGATAAAAATTATAATAAAAGATAATTTTATCAATAAATAAATTCATAATATTACAAAACTAACAAAATTTGAAATAATGTAATATAACAATTTCATTACTATGTAACTGTCTTACAAGGGTACATTTTTAGTTACTCACTAATATAATCAAATTAAAAATTAAAAATTTGAAGAATTAACATAAATTATGTGGAAATGTTGCATTTCAAAACTTTAAGAAAATAGAGCTAGCATCCACCATACCCAAATTAGATACAAATTAAAATATCCCATCTAATATACTAAATCTATAAAAAAATAAAAAAGTAAATTATTTAGAAATGAATATTTAATTGAATAAAGCTCATTAAATGAGTTTGGTCATCTTTATTTATTCTCCATTGGATCTTGTTCAAAATTATTTTGAATTACCAAAGTAAATGAGCATATGTAATAGTAAATTATTATTTTAATAAGTAAAATATATATTAAAATTAAAATAAGATAAACTAAAGTAAAGTGATATATCTATATTAAAGCTAAATAAAATGAAGGAGAATTAAGCTAAAAAGTAATTTAACAAAATAAGTTCTAGAACTTTTAAAAAAATTAGATAAATTATATGAGAATACTTACTAAAAGATACTAAGGAAATTTAGGGTAGAAACCATGACTAATAAATAAACTATAAATTGAAATGTCTCATAGTGAGAGCCAAAAACATAAAAAACAAAATATATTAAAATAATAAAGGGTTATTTGATAAGGTAGAGCTCATTGAGATAACTCTAATGACTTTTTTGGTCACATGAGAGAGGATTTAAATTACATAATAATATAACCAAACGAAACCACAACCTTTTAAGAAAAAATTTTAATTATATGAGAAATTAGCATTCCAAAATACTAAGGAATTTTAGTGCGATATGGTAAATTTCCAAATATTGTTTGAATTGTAATGTGTCATAAGCCATATCACAAAATTGTAAAATAAAACATTTTACAATTTAAAATTAAATAATTAAATTGATAGAGCTCATTGGGTTTACTCCAATAATGTTTGTTTCATCATTTGATAGTTCGTTTTGGAAAGTAGTAAAAAACCAAAAAAATAATCATAAATAACAACAACTTATTATTTTTTATGTGTAAATTTGTATTGAACCGAAAATGATACCAATTGAAGCAATATAACTAAATAAAATCAAAGATAATTGAATGTTACAAGAGAAAAGATTTAGAGTTACATTGTAGTCTAACAAAATTAAAGTAAGAAAAGTGAAGATGTGTTATAAATTATAGGAAAAATAACATTCCAATATGCTAAAAAGACCAACTACAAAAACATCGATTTTTAATTCAAGTACAAATAAAAATGTCTAATAGAACATATTTAAACCCTTGAAAATAAAATATTTACCAATAAAAAAAGAAATTATTCTGATAGATAAAACATACATCATTTGACACATATTAATAAGCTTTTATTATTTACAAATAAATTTTTTATAATTTTGAAATAATTTTTTTCTAGTGTATAACCAATTTTATGAGGCATCTCGATTACTACTACTTTAATGATCATTTATGTTACAATTGAACTACTTAATATCATGGAATGTGATTTTCTCTTTAAAGGCAACCCATTTTATTTAATATTTTTATTCCTTTTGATGACGTTATATGAAATTATAATTGTTCTACTGTGTAACTTTTAGTTCTTAAATGAATTACTTAATATTGAATTAATAATTTGCTCCTTTTTATGCTTCCTTAAAATTGTAATTTATTTTAATTCAAAATGTTTATTGATCAAGATGAAAAAATCATTAGACCATCTAGTCATGCTCAATTTACTTAAAATTTTATTATGATATTTAAAAATATTTTATATTCTATGATTTTGACATGTTTTAAAAGACACTCCGATTTGTACTTGATTTAATGATTGAGCATTCTGCACACAATCTCATTAATATATTAGAATGAAATTTCCTTATACAATTTATGTCATACTTTCAACTATTTTGATTTATTTTTGTTATATTTTTGTTAAACTATGATATTCTTCTTTTATAATCTTTGCATTACTTTAAATTTTTTATTACAATGCTTTAGTTTATGTAATTTCTACTTTAGTATATATTACAAAATATTAAAACAATAATTTATTAATATTTATGCATATTTAATTTTTAAATTTGTCATAATTTCAATTGTGTTGCAATTATAATGAAAGATATCTCATTAGACTTGCTTCAATGAAAGATATTTAAATAATAATTTTTTTTATTTTTAAATTCTATTTATTTTATAGCTTTTGTTTGCTTTAATATACAATTTGAATCATACCTAATTTTATTATTGAGGATGTTACATTTCATCTCCTTAGTATCATGGAATGCAAGTTTTATATACAATGAATTTCATTTCTTCATATGTTTTGCTTTGATTTTGATATGTTTCTTTTAAACTATAATTCTCCTCTCATGTGACCACTACACTAGTTTTATATAATTATTAACACTCCTACAATTTAACACTTTTTTGCATTATTATATATTTATTAAATATTAAAATGACAATTTATTATTATTTATGCCTTTTAAAATTCTGTTCATAGTAATTCTAAAAGAGTTTTGATCAAGATAAAACATGTTATTAGACTCATCTCAATGAGTTTTATCAAATTAAATATTTATTTGTTAAATTTAGATATTTTTATTTTCAAATTTTTTTATGTTTTATGAGTAATTTCAATATCTATCTTTTTTTATGATGGAGAATGCAACAATCAATCCCCTTAGCACTTTGAATTTAACTTTTTTACGTAATGTTTCTCATTTTGTGAAATGTAACACTTGATTTTGTGATATTGCTATTTATCTCTAAATCTTATCTTGCATGACCTTTACATCACTTTTATTTTGTTATGTAAAACTTCTTTAATTAAACTCGTTTTAGCATTAGTATATATTATTTTAATATTGAAATAGTTATTTAGTCTTATTTATGCTGATTTGCACTAAAACATTTAATTAATTAAAAAGGACATCTTACTAAGATGAAACAAATGTTGCTGTACTCATCTCGATAAGCTCTATCAAATTAATGTTTTTAAATTTTTAAATATTTTTTAGGTTGTTGATACCTTTTACATGACATTTTGATTATATGTAATTTCATGTTTAAGGTTACACATAATCTCCTATATACAAACATTTTTCCTTACTTTGGTTATATTTTTATGTAATTCAAAATATATGCTTTTGTGACCCTTAACATTACTATAATTTTGTTATATTATATTACTTCAATTTATTTCGTTTTACTTATTAATTTATAATTAATTAATATAAAAATAACAATTTTTTACAATTTATGCATATTTTTTGGTAATTACTAGATATTTTTGTCAATTTTTTATTGAGATTAAATAAAATTTGTAGTCTTGTCTCAATGAGCTCTATCAAATTAAATATTTATTTATATTTGTTTATCATTTTTTTTTGTATGGCTTTACTATGCTTTAAGAGACATTTGGATTTGTACATGATTCATTGATCAAAGAAGTTACACTCATACATCTTTGTATCTTGGAGTGCAACTGTAATTAAAAATTTACCTGAACATTTCAAATTGTTCACATTTGATTTCAATATATTACAGCTAATCTCTAATTCCCTACTTATGTGACCATTTCATGAGATATATTTGGTTTATTATATTACTTTAGTTTGTCTTGTTTTTTCTTTATTATATTTATTGGAAATTAAAACAATATTTCTTTACTATTTATGCTTATTTAGTTAGATAATTCATACAATTCCAAACATGTTTTGATGGGGATGAAACAAAGGTCATTAAAGTCATCTTGATGAGCTATATCCAATTAAATATTTATTTTTATAATTTTTTAATATTTTCTTTTTGAAAATTTTGGCATACTTTATAAGATATTTGTATTTATACTTTATTTGATAATTGAGTAATTTAGACAAGATGTCCTTCATGTCTATGAATTGGACTTTCTCATAAAATTTATCTCATTTTTTTACATATTTCAATTTGATTTAATCATATTACTCTTATTACTAAATTCTAATTCTCCTCCATATGACTTTTACATAAATTTTATTTTATTGTATTAAATTGCTTTAATTTAATATCATTTTAGCTGTAATGTAGATTGCATAATTTTGAAATAATAATTTTTTATAATTTAGTATTATTAACCTTGCTAATTTGTAGTAACTCTAATTCAAATCTAATCAAGATGAAGTTAGGGTTCATATACTAATCTTGATAAGCTTTATCCAAAAAAATATTTCTTTTTGTTTTTGTAAATTGTTTATTTTCTAAGATTTTGGCATGCTTTAATAAATAGTTTCTTTGGTAAGTTATTTGATAATTATTAAAAAATTAATTTATTATTATTATTTATGCCAATTTGACTAATAAAAGAGCACCAATTTAGATGAAGTTAAAATTCATTTGCCTTGTGTTAAGGAGCGCTATAAATTAGAAAATATTAATTTTTTATTTTTTAAATTATTTTATTCCATAATAATTGGACATTTTGTGATACAGCTTGAGACTTTCACTATTTGTTGATTATGAATATTAAACTTTTTCTCCTTAGTGCCTTCGAAAGTAAATTTCTTATTCAATATATTGTAACTTTTAAAATGTTTTCATTTAATTTTATTATTTGACTCAAAACTAAAACTCTTCTCTTTTGTAACATTTATATAAATTTCATTTAGTTATATTACATTACATTAGTTTCTCTCAGTTCACCTTAAAATTATAACTAAATATTAACATAATAATTTTTTTTGTTATTACTTATTCTTATTAAGTCTTTTAAATCACTATAATTCCAAAAGACATCAAATCGAGAAGAAACAAACATTGTTGGACTTGTCTCGATGAGCTCCATCTAATTATAACTTTTTTTATTTTTAGTGATTTTGTCCTGCTTTAGTTGACATTTTTTATTCATCCCTAATTTGATGGTAAAAGGCTTTGCATTTTATCTCCTTAGTATCTTAAAATATAACTTTCCAATAAAACATTTCCTTTATCTTCTAAATGTTTTACTTCAACTAAGTTATAATACTATGAAACTCTAATTGTCTACAATTTGACTATTACATTATTTTTATTTTTGATATATTACATTATTTTAATTTATCAAAATTCTATTCCATGATGTATTTATGCAAGTTTTGAATAATAATTTTCAATTATTTATTCTTATTTCATGGGTAATTTTTAGTAATTCTAAAAGGAGCAATAATTTGGATGAAGTAAACATTGTTGCCCTATTGTCAATGAGCTATGTCCAATTAATTTATCATTTTTTTATTTTAAAGATTTTTTTAGTATTTTGGCTTGTTTTTTTCAAGAATCTTGATCCTTTCTTCACTTGATGATTGAGGATATAACACTCGATCGCAGTAGTATATTGGAAAGTAAATTTTACTAACAACTTATCTTATTTTTCAAATTTTTTTATTTTTTTTTGATGCAACTATGAAACCATAATTCCATCTCATGTGTGACATATAATCCCCTCATGCATTATTTATATTACTACTCAATTTAGTAATTCTCTATAATTGTGAATTATTTTAAACAAAGATGAAACAAATCTCATTAAACTAGTCATGATGAGCTATGCCCAACAAAATGTTCATTTATTATCTTTTAAATATTATTTTCTAAGGGTTTGTCATGTTTTGCTTACCCTTTCAATTTGAACCTTATTTGATGATTGAATATGCTATAGATATATTAGTATGTTGGAATGCAAATTTCCAATATAACATATTATTTCTTTTATGTTTTTGTTTAGATTTGATAATATTTTTTTGTTACTGTAAATCTCATCTCTTATGGCCTTGCATCACTTTGATTTGGTTATAATAGATTCATTCACTTTATCTTACTTCATCTTTAACATAAAATTTCTTAAGATTAAGTTTAAAACTTTTATTTTATTTTTTATTTACTTTGGTAATTTGCTGTAGATCCTTAAGAGGTCCATTTGAGAGGAAATAAATATTATTGAACCCTACTTAAAGAGCTCTATAGAATAAAATATACATTTTAGTACTTTAAATATACAAAGTCTTGGATTTTTAGAGTCTAAAAGAGGCTTTTTTATTTCTAGTTCATTTGCTAATCTAGAATGCTACATTCAACATCCTTAGTATGTTGGAATGATACATTTTCCATTAAAGTTAACTTATTTTTAAAAATTATTTTCATGAATTCTATTATAGTACATTGTACTCTAAATCTCCTCTCTTTTGATGTTTACATCACTTTGATTTTTTTTATTACATTACTTTAATTTATCTTAATTGAACATTAATATATTTTCAATGAATATTAAAAAAACTTTTCTTTTTTAACTATAAAACTCATAGTATTTCCAAACAAAGCTCAATCAACATAAAATAAATGTTGCTGGACTTGCCTTGAAGGGATATGTGCAACTAATTATTTATTTTTATATTTTATCAATATTTCTATACCATTTTGGTATGAGTTATAAGACATTTTTATGCATACTTTATTTAATGATCAAGGATGTTACACTTAAAGTTGCTAGTATTTTAGAATTTCTCTTGAACAAACTATTTATCACATTAATTCAAATGTTTTGTTTAGATTCCATTATATTCTTATGAAACTCAAATTATTCTCTTGTGTGACCAACACATAACTTTGACTTTTTTATGTTATATCATTTAAATTTATCTCATTTTTTCTTTAATATATATTACTTGTTGTCATAATAATAATTTTTTATTATTTATGTTTAATTAATTTGCTAATTCTTAGTAATTCTGAATAAAATTTTTTGGAGATGAAATAAACATTTTTTAACTCATGTTAATATGGTCTATCTAATTAAATAATCAATATTACCCCCTAAAATATTTTATTTTTTGTGTTTTTATACACTTAATGGGCATTTTAATTCAAACATGATTTGATGATCAGGATTATTGCACTCATGATTCTCCCAAATCTATAGTCCCTAGCTTTCAAGTTAAAATTACTTCATTTCTTTAGGTTCTTTGTGTTTTTGGTTGGTTATGTTACAATGAAACTATAACTCTTTCATCATGTGACCTTCACATTGCGTCGACTTTATTATATTATAATGCCTGGATTTATCTCATTTTTATTTTGTTTTATATTTTATAAATATAAAAATAACATTTTTTATTATTTATCCATAATTTTTTGAATTTATAAAAATTAAAAATTAAGTTCAATCATGATGAGACAAAAGTTTTAAGACTCATCTGTAGGAATTCTATGAAATTAAATATACATTGGTAAATTTTTCAAAATTTTTATTTTTAGAATATATCACTCTTTCTAAAGCATTTTTATTTGTATTTGATTTCGTAATTGTGAATTTCAAAGTTGATCTACTTAATATCTTGGAATGTAACTTTCTAACATAATTATCTCATTTGATAAAATTTCTTTATTTTAATTTTTTATATTTCTATATAATTTTATTCTCTTGTCACGTGAATTTAACTTGCCTTTTACTTTTTTATATTATATTGCTTCATTTTATTGCAATTCAATTTTAATATATAATTACTTAATATTAAAATAATAATTTATTATTATTTTTTCCTATTTATTTTTATAATTTGTATTAATTCCAATCGAGATCTGATGGAGAGTTAACAAATGTCATTAGACACATGTTCATGAGTTTTATCCATTTAAAAATTAATTTTATTATTTTTCATATGTTCTACTTTATATAATTTTAGCATTCTTTATGAAGCATTTCAATTTGTACGAAGTTTAAAAATCAAGGAAATTTCATCGATTTGCATAGTAAGTCGCAGAATAATTCTCTTGAACAATTTATCTCAATTCTTTAAATTTTTTATTTATTTTTGTTATATTACTATGTACTCTTAAATCTTTTGTAGTGTGAGCATTACATTGCTTTTATTTTGAAATAATATATTGAATCAATTTATCTTATTTTAACTTTAATCTACATCCTCTTAATATTTAAGTTATAATTTTTTATTTTTTTATTTACATTGACAACTTTCTATCATTCAAAAGGTGTTTTGATATAGATGAACCAAAAGCCCAAGGACTAGTTTCATTGGTCTCTATCATGTTAAAAATTTATTGTTATGTTTTTAAATATCTTTCTTTCTTTAGATTTTGAATACTTTGAGTCATTTTCATTTTTTTATTTGATTATTAAACATTTTAAACTTGATCTTCTTAGTAACTTTCGTTGCAACTTTCACTCACAAATTATATTATTTTAAGAAAATTTGTGCAATGACTTGCATATATTACTAATCAGCTATAATTCTCCCCTAGTGTAAGCTTTATATTACTTTGACTACTTTATATTATATTTAACTAGTTTTTGTCATTCCAATTTTAGTATTAATCAAATCAATATTATTGTTGTTGATATTTATTTTTTTCTATGGTAATACATAAAAATTCTAAATAAGGTCCAATGAAGATCAAGCAAACATTGTTAGACTTGAATCTTTTAGCTCCTCCTAATTAAATATTTAATGTTATATTTTTATTTCTTTTATGTTTTTAGAATTTTTGAATAATTAACATGTCATTTTGACTCATACTTGATCTAATGACCAAAGATGTTACCCTCAATGTCCTTACACTTAATTTCAATTGTATCTTATAATGCAACTTTACTATATAATTTGTCGTAGTGTAAACATTTTGTTTTTATTTGATTATATCACTTCATAACTCCAAATCTCCTCATGTGACTCATTTCAATCTCTTTCATTTCGTAATATTGCATCGCTTAACTTAATATCAATATTAAAAATAATATTTTATTATCATTTATTTTTATTAAATTTGAAATTTGTAGCAATTCCAAATGATATGCAATCAAGATGAAAAATCAAAGTATGACTTGTGCTTAAGTGCTCCATCTTATTAAACAATTATTTTTATATTTTTAAGTATGTTATTTTCTGTTATTGAAACATGCTTTTTGAGA
Source organism: Vanilla planifolia (assembly GCA_023846275.1). Taxonomy (NCBI): domain Eukaryota; kingdom Viridiplantae; phylum Streptophyta; class Magnoliopsida; order Asparagales; family Orchidaceae; genus Vanilla; species Vanilla planifolia. Next base: position 6,791,843 of record JAIUJO010000017.1, on the reverse strand, counting down.
CATTTATAATCTTACATTATTTGATATTTAATTATTTTAATATTTATTTATTTAATACAAAAATAATAAATTATTATTATTTATGCTTAGTTACTTTGATAATTAGTAATATTTCAAAAATAGGACCAATCAGGATAGAATAATCGTTATTGGAGTCATCTATGTAAGCCCCATCTTATTAAATATTGATTCTTGCATTCCAAAATATTTTTTTAAGGTGTTTGGTACACTTTATGAGGTATCCTGTGCTTCATTTGAAGATTGAGGATGTTACACTTGATGTCCTTATGAACATTGAATACAACTTTCTCATACAACATATCTCATTCACCAAATAGCTTTTCGGTTTGTTTACATTACTACTCACTCTAAGTCTACCCCCATTTAACCATCACATTACTTTGATTTAATTTCATTATATTGTTTCAATTTTTTTTAGCTATATTATATATTTTATTAATGTTTAAAAAATATTTTTTATTATTCATTCTTATATTTTTTAAATATTTTTTTATAGGACTTTTCCATACTTTTTGAGACAATTTGATTTGTATCATATTTGATAATCAAGGATGATACACTAAATCTCCTTAACCATGGATGTCTTACCAAGGATGTTAATATATATATTTAAATCTCCTCCACATGTCCTTTACATCACTTTTATTTCATCATATTCCATTGCTTTAGTGTATGTCATTTTAACTTTAATATATGTTTACCAAGTATTAATATAATGTCTTATTATTACTTATTTCAATTTGTGTGTGTGATTTTGAGTAATGCCAGACTAAGTCCAATCTAGATGAATGTTACATTGTTGGACTTATTACATTGAGCATTACATTTTAAATATTAATTATTATATTTTAAATATTTTATTTTCATTTCTTTTGCTTGATTTATGTGATACTTTAATTATTACTTAAGCTGACGAATGATGTTGTTCACTCAATTACCTTAGTACCTTGGAAGGTAACTTTCTTGTATAAGTAATATCAATTTTTTAATATTTCTGCTTTTATTTTTTATATTACTATGAAACTCAAAATCTCCTCTCATGTGATGTTTACAGCACTTTTATCTAGTATTATTACATTGCTTCAATTTGTCACATTTCATAATTAATATATATATATTCACATTCTGATTAAAATAATAACATATTATTATTTCTTATTATTTATTTCAATAATTCACAGTGATTCCAAACAATATTTAATTAAGATGAAGTAAATGATGTTAGAAGTAACTCGACAGCTTTACCCAATAAAATATTTATTTTAATTATGGGAGCTATTTTATTTTCTTTTTTTGGAATGGTTTTTTAGTCCATTTTATTTGTGACAAATTTAATGATCAATGATGTTACCTTCCATCTCCTAAATGTCTTGGAATGCATTTTCACCTCACAATTTACCACATATGCTCGATTCTTTTACTTTGATTTGGCTACACTAATATTTAACTCAAAATCTCATCTTATGTACACATTACATTATTTTAATTTATTTACATCATATTATTTTAATTTATTATTTTTTAGCTTTAATACATATTTACCAAATATTCAAAAGAAAAAAACTTTTATTATTTTTGCTTTGTAATTCATAACAATTCCAAAGGAGACTTGATGGAGTTGAAATAAACATCATTAGACTTATCTTGCAACTAAGTATTCAATTTTATATTTAAATATATATTATTTTCTAGTGTCCTGCATGTTTTGTGAGGCATTCAATTTGTAACTGATCTAATAATTGAGGATTCTATACTTAATCGCCTTATTACCTTAAAATTCCAATATCTCATAAAATTTACGTCATTTTGACAAATTTTTCACTTTCGTTTGTTCATATAATTATATGACTCTAAATTTTTTTTTGATGTTAATATCACTTTGATTTAGTAAAAAAGCAATACTTTATTTTTTCTCATTTTATTTTTAATATATATTCCCTTAATATAAAACTAATTTATTCTTATTATTTATGTTTATTTACTTTGATAATTCAAATTTATTCTAAAAATATTCTAATTGAGATGAAATAAATATTCTTAGACAAGTTTTGAAGAACTCTGCCCAATTACAAATTTATTTTAAAACATTTTAAATATTTCATTTTCTAGATTTTTCTCACTATTTAAAAGATATTTTGATTCATACTTGATTTAAATTTTTTACTTAATATTTTTCATTTTTTATAATAGTAAAACTCTTTTGATGTGGACTTCATACAGCTTTTATTTTGTTGTATTACATTGTTTTAATTTTTTTTAGCTTTAATATGTTGACTTAGTATTCAAAGAATAACTTCTTAGTATATTTATGTTTATTTATTTTCACAAATAACAAGCTTCTAAATGAGGTATTATTAAGATGGAACAAATATCATCGGACTTGCCATGACAAGTATTATCCAATTAAAATTTCATTTTTATAATTCAATTATTTTTTTACTATTATTTTTGCACTCTTTAGTTAACGTTTCTACTTATATGTGATTTGACAATTGAGCATGGTAGACTTGAGCTCTCAACAATCTCGGAATGCAACTTTCCTACAAAAAATATTTAATTTTTCAAATTTCTCATTTTTGTTTGGCTAAATTATTATGTAATTCTAAATGCCCTCTTTAATGATGTTTACATTTCTTTGACTTGGTGATACAATAATATTTTAAATTATATTATTTGAAATTTAATATATATTTACTTAATATTCATACTATAATCTATTATTATTATTTATGTCTCTTTACTTTGGAAACTCACAATATTCCAATGGAGGCCTGATTAAAAAAAACAAATGTTCTTAGACTCTTCTCAATAAACTCTATCTAATTGCATATCCCATGTTATATATTTAATATTTTTAGTTCGCATGATTTTTGTGTGCATTATGAGACATTTCAATCAATCCTCATTTGACAAATATGAACGTAGAACTCAATCTCTTATATATCTTAAATACAACTTTTATGTAAAATTTGCCACAACTCTTCCAAAGTTTTTCTTGTATTTGGTTACACTTTTATTTATTTCTATATCTCACCTAATGTGATCTTTACGTCACATTAAAGTCATGATATTACATTAAGTTTATAATATTTTAACTTTAAAATATATTTACTTGATATTAAAATATCTTTTTCTAAAATCTTATTTATAATATAAATTTATTGTAATTCAAAGAGCTACATCGAATTAAGTATTTACTTTTGTATTTTTCAAATAATTTATTTGTCAACTTTTTTTAATTTGATGAAGTATGAAGATTTTTTTCTTATTTAACAATTGTTGGTGGTATACTAATTCTCTTTGGCATATTAGAATGCAATTTTTCTATACAACATATCTAAATATTTTAATATTTTTTTATTTGGATATGTTACTAGCAACTCTAAATCTAACATTTACATCACTTTGATTTTCTTATATTATATTCCATTGATTCTCTTAATTTATAGTTTGATATATATATTTACTTTATATTTTCTTTTATTATCTTGGAAAGAAACTTCACCTATAATTTATATTATTTCTTCAATTGTTTTGCTTTGAATTGGTTGTATTTCTTTGCAACTCTAAATATCTTCTTGTTTGACCATTTCATTGCTTTGATTTGTGTTACTTTACTTCAATTTATCTTATTCTTGCTTTGAAAGAAATTCTCTAAACATTAAAAAAATAATTCATTATTATTAATTCTCTTTTTTGTTAGTTTTTTCATGGTAATTCAAAATAAGGTCTAATCTAAATGATGGAAAAGTTGCTGGATTCATCTCAATAAGTCATATAAAATATTATTTTTTATGGCTTTAAATTTTTTTAAAAATTTTTTCAAGTGCGACGTGACACTTCGGTTTATACCAAATTTGATAATGTTGGTTGTCACACAGCGTCTTTAATATCTTTCAAGGAAACCTTATCATACAATTTATCTAATTCCTTCAAATATTTTTCTTTGATTTGGTCATATTACTTTAAAACTCCAAATCACCTCTCGTGTGACGTTTGCATCCAATTGATTTGGTAATATTAAAATGCTTCAATTTATCTTTTTTCAAAATTAATATTTATTTTCTTTGAAATAAAAATAATATTTTTTAATTAGTGTATTTTTTTAAGCATTCCTAATATTTAAAAATAGGTTCGATTGGGACTAAACAAACATTTTATCATTTATTGTACATAAATAAGAGGTCTATTTTAGAGGAATCAAAAGACTTTGAACTCTTCTAAAAGTGATCTACCAAAAAAATATTCATTTTAATACTTTAAAAATGATATATGTGAAATTTTAAGAGGCTAGAAGAAGCTTTGTTTTTCATACGTGACTAAATGATTGAAAATATTGCACTCAATATCTTGAATATATTGAAAAGATATTTTGTGAAAAAATTTATCTAAATTTTCAAGTGTTTTAATTTGATTTTTTCATATTAATATGTACTTTGAATCACATCTCTTATGACATTTTGCATCACTTCGATTTTGTTTTATTATATTGCTTTAGTTTATCTCATATCAACTTTAACAAATTTTTAATAAACATTGAAATAATAAATTATTAATATTTAACTTTATTTAAGCTAAAAATTCAAAATCATTCCAGGTGGCATCCCATCGAGATAAAATAATCATTCCTAGATTTTCCTTGATGAGCTATATCCAACTTAGTATTTATTTTTAATTTTATCAATATTTTTTGGTGGTTTTGAGATGTTGTATAAGACATTTTGATTAATACCTCATTTAATAATCAAGGTCATTAAATTCAGCCCCCATAGAATCTTGCAAAGGAAATTTCCTATATAATTTACCTCATTTTCCTAAATCATTTTTATTTGTTTACTTTACTACATAACTCTCAATCGTCAATGGCATGACCTTTAAATTTCTCTGATTTGTTTATAGTGGATTGCTCTAATTCATATGATTTCAACATTAACAATATTTACTCAATATTATCGTAATAATTTATTATTCTTTATGCTTATTTAATTTGGTAATTTGTAGCAATTCTAAAGAAGTTCTCTTTGAGATGAAATTAAACATTGTTGGAGTTGGCTTGATGATCTAATTAAATTTTCATATATATATATATATCTATATAAAATTTTCTATGCTTTTGCATTCTTCATGAGACATGTAAGTTAATTCATTATTTAATTGTTGAGGGTACTGCACTTGATCTTATTAGTATCCTCAAATGCAATATTCATGGATAATTTATCTAAATTCTTTAATCATTTTTTGAAAAGTTGTATATATTTTTTTTATTATTGAATCTTTTCTCGTTTGGCATTTACATCACTTCGAATTGGCCATTCTTTGTTTTAATTTTTGTTATTTTAGCTTAAATATATATTTAATTTACATCAAAAAAAATATTATTGTTAATATTTATTTAATTTGGTAATTTAGTGTAATTCCATATAAGGAATGATTGAGATGAAATAAACATTCTTGGATTCATCTTGATAAGCTTTATGCAACTAAACATTCATATTTAAAGTTTTAAATATTTTATTATCTAAGATTTTTCCATGTTTTACAAGTTAAATTGATTCCTAATTTATTTAATTGTTGACAATTTTACACTTGATATCCTAGTGTCTTCGAATCTAAATTTTCAAAACAAATGTGTCTCATTTCTTCAAATGTTTCGCTTCAATATTGTTATATTACTATGACCCTATAAATTTTCTGTCATGTCAATTTTACATCACTTTGATTTCATATTATTTCTTTGTCTCAATTCATTTCTTTTAGCATTAATATATTTTTACTTCATAGTAAAGTAATAATTTATTATTATTAATGCTTATTTTCCTTCATAATTTATAGTAAGGAAAAACAAGGTTTGATTAAGATGAAATAAAGCTTGTTGCTGTCATGTTGACGAGGTTTATCTAGTTAAATATTTTTTAAAACATTTTATTTTTAGTGGTTATGCATAGTTTATGTGGTATTTTTATTCATACCATATTTGAGAATCAAGGATGATGTACTCAATCACCTTATTAACTTACAAACTATTTTTCTTATATAATATGTCATTTCTTAAAATATTTTGTCAAGATTTTGTCATATTACAATGTAACTCTAAATATCCTATTATGTGATCCTTAGATCGATTTGAATTGATCAAATTAAATTGCTTAATTTTATCTAAATTTTTCTTTAATATATATTAACTTAATATTAAATAATTTTTTATTATTTTTCGTAGTTAATTTTAAAATTCACAATAATTTAATTAAGGTCTGATCAGAATTATTTAAATAACATAATATTAAATAACTCAATCTTTTTACTATCATGCAATCAAATATTCCAACACAATTTGTATTTCTTTCAAATATTCCTCTTCAAATTTCTTATACAATTATGCACCTCCAAATTGCCCTTTGTGTCAACTTTCCATCACTCTTATTTTTTTATATTGCATTGATTTAAATTATCTCATTTGAATTTTAATATATATATATTCCTAATATTAAAATAATAACTTAATTTTTATATTAATGTATTATGATATTTCTTTATAATACCAAATAGAGCCATTTGATATGAAACAAACATTATTGAAGTCACCTCAAGGACCTCTATCTAATTAAATATTAATTTTTATATTTTTTAAAACGCACATTGTTTGATGATCAAGGATGCTACACTCGTTCCCCTTAATAATTTTTAATGTAACTTTCCTTTTGAATTTAACTAATTTTTCTAAATATTTTATTTTTTTTGTTATACTAATATTTATCTCAAAAACATCTCTCATGTGCCATTTACATTTTTTTTATTTTATTATATTACATTGTTTTAATTTATCTTATTTTATCTTTAATTTATATTTTCTTACCATTAAAATAAAATCTATTTAAATTTATATTTGTTTATTTTGATGATTTGTAGTAATTCAAAATATTTTTTATTCAAAATAAAATAAATATGATTGGACATGCCTTCATCAGATTAATCTAATAAAATATTCGTTATTATATTTTAATATATTTCTATTTTTTAAGGGTTTTTATGCATGTTTTTTGAGAAATCTAATTACATACATAATTTGATCAATGAATTAAACTTTTGTAAGTAATTTATCTCATTTCTTCAAATTTTTTTATTTCCATTGCTTATTCAACAATGAACTCTAAACATTTAGCTTATTTCATTTTGTACTATTACATGCAATCAATTTATCTCATTTTTAGCTTTAATGAATATTTATTTAATAAAAAAATGAAATTTATTTTATTATCTATGCTTACAATCTTTGGTAATTCCCAATAATTCGAAATCAAGTTTGATTTATGGGCTTTATGGGACATTTTTATTCGTTACTAATTTGACGACCAAGAATATTGCACTCAACCTCTCTATTATCAGAGAATGCAACTTTTCCACATAATATATTTCCTTTCTTTTAATTTCTTATTTCGATTTAGTTATATTAATTGGTTTTTAAATTAAAGGTTTCTTTATTTGACATTTAAATAGCTTCAACTTGGTTATATTACCTTCTTGAAATTATCTGATTTGAAGTGTACTATATATTTAATTGATATTAAAATAATTTTTTTATTATTTATTATTATTGAATTTTGAAAATATTATAATTCAAATAGAGTTATGATCAATATGAAACAAATATTATCGAACATAACTCTAGTTGCTCTGTCTATTTAACTATTCATTTTTATAGCTGTAAAGATTTTATTTTCTAAGATATTTTTGCATGTTTCACAAGATATTTTGATTAATAACTCATTTGAAGGTCAAGGATGTTATAGTTGACCTCTTGCATATCTTAGAAAGCCACTTTCTTATAATATGTATTTCATTTCTTCAAATTATTTGCTTTAATTTTGTTATATTAAGAAGAAACACTAAATCAAATCTTTTGTGAGCTTCATATTGCTTTGATTTTACAACATTGCATTGCTTAAATTTTAATTTTCATAGCTATAATATATATTTACTTGATATTAAAATATTATTTTCTTAATATTTATGCTTAGATATTTTGTGATTTTTTAAAATTTCAAATGATCTTCGACAAAAATTAAAAAAAATTGATGAACTCTTGTCAATAGGCTTTAACCAATTAAAAGTTCTTTTGCATTATTTTAAATATATCTTTCAATTTTACTTTTTTATTACCTTTACAGGGTTTTCAATTTATACATGGATTGATGATTAAGATTTTACAGTTGATATCCTTATTGTCTTGGAATACAAATTTTTAGTAGAATTTATTTTATATTTAAAGATTTCTAGCAATTATTTAGTTTTATTTCAATCTTACTCAAAATCTTCATTCATAAGACTTTTACATCATCATATTTGGAATACATTACATTACTTTCATGGATCTTATTTCTACTTTAAATTATATTTAATTCATACTAAAATAATTATTTATTATTTTCAATGTTTATTTACTTTAGAAATTCAAAGTAATTGCAAACAAGATTCGATCATGACAAACCAAACATTTTAGAACTAGTATTTGTGAGCCTTATCAAATTAAATATTATCTATTTTTATTTTTTAAATTTTTTTCTTTTTGAGTATGTTGGTATGCTATATGGCATTCGATTTGTACATGAGTTGTTGTTTGAGGATGTCAGACTCGACCTCAAGATATATTGGAATTAAATGTTATCATACATTTTGTCTTATTTCTTCAAATATGTTTGCTTTTATTTTATTATATTACTATGAAACTATAATTTCTCTCTTAGCTAATCTTTACATCAATTTTATTTAGTATTATTATATTACCTTAATTAATCTGCTATGTGCTCTAATATATATCTATTTAAAATTAAAAATAAAAAATTTATTATTTTTAATATTTTCTTTTTCGAATATATTTTGTAATTCTAAAAGTGTTTAAATGGAGACAAAATAAATGTCATTAGACTCGTCTTAATGGCCACCATCCAACTAATTTTTTTGGTAGATTTTAACATATTTTGTTATGACTTTTCATGTTTTTCAAAAGCTTTTGATTCATATGATATTTAGCAAAAATCAAGAGCTACACTTAATCTCCAAGGTATGTTGGAAGGCAACTTTTTTATATAATTTCTTCAAATGTTCTCCTTAGATTTGTTTATATTTCTATGTACCTCTAAATCTCATTTCTCATGACCTTTGCATTGCTTTCATATGGCTCTACTACATTACTTCAATTTAGCTTTAATATATATTTTCTTATGATGGAATTAATAATTTTATTATTTATGCCTATTTCCATAAGCAATTTGCCTTAAATTCATAGAAGATCTCACTGAGTTGTAACAAAGGTCATTCAGTCCATCTTATCGGGATATATCTAGTTAAACATTAATTTTTATAATTTTCAATTTTTTATCGCTAGGATTTTCAGATGCTTTATTAGTTATTTCGATTGGTACGAAAATTGATGATCAAGGAAGTTAGACTCGTTCTTCTTGGTATCTTGGAATGTCATTTTCTCATTCAACTTATCTTTTCTTTCCAAACATTTTGCTATGATTCTATAATATAATTATATAACTCTTAATCTCCACTCGTGTTGCCTTTATCTAACTTTGATTTTTTTATTACATTAAGTAAGATAAGTTTTTTTAGCTTTGATATATGCTATCTTAATATAAAAATTATAATATTTTAATATTTGTGCCTACTTAATTTGGAAATTTTAAGTAGTTATGAATGAGGTTTTATCATCTTGTAATAGATGTTATTTGACTTGACTTGATGAACTTTATCCAATTAAATATTAATTTTAATTATTTATCGCCATATTTTTTCAAAATTTTTGAATGCTTTTTAAGTTATTTTTATTCAAACTTTATTTGATATGTTGCACTTGACCACCTTTGCATTTTTGAAGGAAAATTTTTAGTACAATTTATTTCATTTCTTCAAATTTTGCCCTTATATTTTGTTAACTTTATGCAAATCTAACTATCAACTCATGTGACCATTACATAGCCTTCATTTAACTATATTATTACATCAATTTATCTTACTTCATCTTTAACGTATATTGACTTAACTTCAAAATTATAATTTTTTACTAATTTTCTTATTTATTTTTATTAATACTAAATAATTTCAAACAATGTCTAATCGAATAAAAATAAACATTATCAGATTCATCTTAACAGGTTCAATAAAATTAACTATTCCTCCTTATAATTTTAAATATTTTTTTCTAAAGATTTGGCATACTTTAGAATTCCTTTTTAAAAGACATAACTAAAAGTTATGTAATTTAACTAAATAAAAGTCAAAAAATTGAAAAATGAGATAAATTGTGTAGCAAGGTCACATTCCAAGATACTAAAGAGATTGAGTATGACATCATAGATTACCAAACCATGCATGAATCAAGTTATCCCATAAATTGTCTCAATATTATATAAACCCCGTTGGGATAAGTGCAACACCATTTATTTCATCTTAAACGAATTCTATTTGCAATTACTACAAATTATGAAAATTAATATGCAGAATAAAAGAAAATTATTGCTTAAATAATCGGTGTGTATATATATTAAAGATGAAAAATGATAACTTAAAGCAATGAAAAATATCGAAAAGAAAGGAACGTAAATGCCAAAAGGAAAGAGATTTAGTCATACGTTGTAATATAACCAAAGAGAGAAAACAAGTTGAAAAATAATTAGATTAACTACATGTCAAAGTCTTATTGCAAGATACTAAGGAGTTTGGGTGTAACATCCTTAGTTATTAAATATGATACATATCATAATTTCATACAAAGCATGCCAAAACCTTATAAATAGAATATTTAAAAAATTCCAAATTTATCTTTAATTAGACATGTATTATCAAGACTAATCCAATGACATTGTTTCATCTCATTAAAACATTATTTGAAATTACTATGAATTTTCAAAGTCAATAAAAAAAAAATAATATCACAATTAACATTTTAATGTTATGAAAATATATGTTAAACTTTAAATGTATCACATGGAAGCAATTATTTATAAGAAAACTTAATGCGATGTAAATGACATACGATATTAGATTTATACTAACGTAGTAAAATAACTTAGCAAAGTATTTAATAAAATGAGAAAAACTATAAAGGAACGTTGTACTTCAAAGATGTAATGGTGCTACAGTGTAACATGCCTAATTCACCAATTAGTTGCACATCAAAATGTCTCGCATTCTTTGCCAAATCATACAAAGAAAAATATTACAAGAAATATTTATTGCATTGTGATCATAAGGATGAGTGCAATGATGTTTGTTTCTTCTCTGTTAGACCATCTTTGGAATTTTTGCAAATTTCCAAAACAAAAAAGCGTAAATAATAATAATTTTTTAAAATATTATGTAAATATTTATATTAAAATTTGAATAAGATAAATTAAATAAATGTAACATAACCCAATTAAGAAGAATGCAAAAGTCACAATATAAAGGAATTAGAGTTTCATAATCATAGAGCCAAATCGAAGAGAAACATTTGAAGAACTAGGATATGTTATATTGGAACCATGTACTCAAGATATTAAGGAGATAGAGTGTGATGTTCTTAATCATCAAATAATATAAAAATCAATATAGTTCACATTGTTTAAAGAAATAATAGAATATAAAATAACTAAAAACATGGAAAAAGTATATTTTAATTGGATAAAGCTCATGGAGACAAGTTGAATGATGCATGTTTTGTCTCACTCAAAAATATTTCGAAATTACTCTAAATAAAAAAATAAGCATCAATAATAATAAATTATTATTGAAATTTAAATAATTATATACTAAACCTAAAATTAGATGAATTAAAGAAATATAATACAACCAAATCAAAGCAATATAAAAGTCACATAAGAGTAAACTTAGTATTAAATAGTAACATAAGAAAATCAAAAGAAAAAAATTTTAAAAATGAGATAAATTGTAGAGCAAATTTGTACTAAAAGATATAAAAGAGATCGAGCATAACATACTTGATCATTAAATCTGGTACAAATACCTTGTGCAACATGGCAAAACACTAGAAAATAAAGCATTTCAAAATATAAAAGCCAATACTTTATTGGATAGGCTTCATCAAGATGACTAATGATATTTCTTTGTATTGATTTCACCTCGTTTGGAAATAATATGAATTACCATAGTTAATAAGCATAAATAATAATAAATTATTATTATTATTTTAATGATAAGTAAATATATATTAAAGCTAAAATGACATAAGTTGAAGTAATGACTTATAACCTAATCAAATTTAAAGGTCATATGAGAGGAGATTTTGAGTCATAGTGTAAAATAACCAATCTAAAGTAAAAGAATTGGAGAAATTTGATAAAATTCATAAGAAAGTTGCATTCTAAGATACTAAAGACATTGAGTGTAACATCCTTGGCTATCAAACCAAGTACAAATCTAATGTCTTCAAAAGCATGCCAAAGCTATTAAAAAACAAAATATTTGAAAATATTGAAATAAATATTTAATTTGATAAAGCTAATTAACACATGTCCATTTATGTTATTTGTTTCCATTGGACCTCATATAGAATTACTATAAATTATGAAAATTAATAAGCATAAATGATAAAGAATTAATATTTTAATATTGATAAATATATAATAAAATAAATATAAAAAAAGTCAAAGAAGAATAATCAAGGGAAATTAATATAAATGTCAAGTGAGAGCGGACTTAAAGTTACAAAGCATTATAGTCAAATCCAATTAAAAATTTTGAAGAAATGAAAAACACTTTATGTGAAGTTGTATTGCTCGTTACAAAGTAGATGAAGTGCAATTTCGCGATCATCAAATTAGTCATGAAAGGAAATGTCTAGTAAATCAAGCATAAACATCAGAAAATAAAATTTTTAAAGATAAAAAAGTGAAAATGTGTTTAGATAAACCTTATGAGGATAACTCCAATGAAGATAGTGTCATTTCATTTTGACCTCATTTTGATTTATTGCAACTAACCAAAGTATATAAGTATAAATAATAATAAATTATTATTTTACTATTAAAAAAGATATAAAAGTTTAAACAGGATAAATTGAAGCATTGTAACATTACGAAATAAAAACAATATAAAGATCACATTTAAGGAGATTTTCAATTCAGTAGTAACAAAACCTAATCAAAGAAAAAAGTTTCAAGAAATGAGATAAATTTTATAGAAAAGTTAAATTAAAAGACATTAAGAAGATTAGTTGTAATATTCATGATCTCCAATTTAGATATAAATCAAAATGTCTTAAAAAATTTTCAAAATCCTATAAACTAACCTTTAAATTACAAAAAATATTTAATTGGATGGAGTTCATTGTGATTAGTCTAATGATTTTTGTTTTGCCTCCATCACAACTTGTTTCGAATTACTATGAGTTACTAAATTAAAGACCAATAAAAAAGATTATTTTATTATAAAATTAAAACGTAATTATATAGAGCTCTTTGAGTTAAGTCCAATAATGTTGGTTTCGTGTTGATTGTGCCATCTTTGTTATACTACTAATCACTAAAGTAAGTGAGTATTAATAAAACTAAATTATTTTTTCATATTTAGCAGATATATAATAAAGTTGAAATAAGATAAATTGAAGTAATGTAATGCAAATAAATCAAAGTAACATAACAGTCATATGAAAGGAGATTTAAAGTTATATAGTAAACAATCAATTCAAAATGAACCAATTGTAGAAATAAAACAAATTATGCAAAATGTTGCATTTCGAGATCCTAAGGTGATTGAGTGTAACATTGTTAATCATAAAGTGTAATATAGAAATTATAGAAGTGTAATATAACACGCTTATAACAATGTAAATGTCAAAAGAGAAGAGAGTTAGAGTATTATAGTAATGTACCTAAATCAAAAAAAAAATTTCAAAAAATGAGATAAATGATCTGAGAAATCTACATTTGAAGGTAAAAAGTAGATATAGTGTATGTCATTTGAAGATACAAATGTGATACAAGCAAAAATGCCTCGTAAAATATTCATAACCTTAAAAAGAAGAGTTTCCAAATATAAAAGAGAATATTTTATTAGGTAGAACTTGTCATGATGAGTCTATCAACATTTGAGCCATCTCAATCAAACATTGTTTGAAACTATTATAATTTAACAAATTAAATAAGAATAAATAATAATTTATTATTTTTATAATATTATGGTGAAATAATATTAATTGAAGAGATTTCATATGTCCAAATCAAAATGATGTAAAGGTCACATGAAAGAAGAATTAATGTTACAGAGTAACGATCCGATTCAATACAAAAAAGTGAAACAAAGAGATAACTTGTAATGGAAAGTTGCATTTATAGATAATAAGGAGATGGAGTGCAACATCATCAATCATCATGATAAGCAAAAATTCAAATTATTGTAATGCATGTCGAATCCTTAAAAAATAAAATATTCAAAATTATAAAAATTAATATTTCATAGGATGGTGACGAAAATGTCAAATAAGATGAGATTTAGGGACACATATATACATTGCTAAATCAAAGTGAAATTTTTAAGGAAATTAAATAAAGGTTATGTGAAAGGCGCATTACAAAATACTAAAATGATCAAATATAACACGCTTAATTATCAAATGAAATATGAATCAAAATATCTCATAAAATGTGTTAACCAATAAAAGATTGAATATTTAATTAGAAAGCTTTTGGTGTTGAGACCAACAAAGGTTTCTTCATCTCGATCAAAGCTCATTCAAAATTATTGTTAATTTCCAAAGAACTTAAGAAAAAAATAATAATTTTTTTTTATTAAAGTTGAAAGGATATAAATTGATGCTATGTGCTATTACAAAATTAAATTGATTCTAAGGACACATGAAGATAGATTTAGGGTACATAGTTATATTACCATTTTAGAATGAAAAATTTGAAAATATGAGATAAATTGTAAAGAAAACATGAATTCATAGATATTAAGAAGAATAAGCGTGATATCCTTGAAAGACAAATATGTATGAATAAAAATATTTTTTAAAACATTTTAGAATCCCATAAGGCAAAATATTTTAAAATATAAAAATAATTTGTATTTGGTTAGAGCTAGTTGAGTTGAGTCCAATTATGTATGTTTCAAAAAAATCATAATTCTTTTGGAGTTATTGCAAATGACCAACATAAAAAAGTTTAAATAATAATTAATTTTTTTTAACATTTTGTAAATATAAATTGATGCTTAAATGAGATAAACTAAAGTATTGCAAAAATAACAAACCCAAAGTGATGTATTTATTAATCACATGAGAGGAGATTTGGAGTTGAATAGAAAAATAACGACATCAAAGTAAAAACTTTTATGAAATGTGATAAATTATATGGGAATATTACATTCCAAGATAATATGGAATTTGATAGTAACATTTTCTATCACAAAATAAGGCATCATTCAAAAAATCTCATATGGGGCACAAAAATCCTTAAAAATGAAATATTTAAAAATACAAAAATAAATATTTAGTTTGATAGTGATCATCAAAACATGTCCAATGATGTTAGTTTAATGCTAACCAAATTTATGGTGGAATTAATACAAATTACAAAAGTGATAATGCATAAATAATAACAAATTATTATATTAATATTAAATAAGTTTATATTAAAAAACAAATGAGAGAAATAAAACTAATATAATATATCAAAATAAAAGTTATTTAAAGTCGCACATGGGGATATTTAACCAAATAAAATTAAAAAAATTTGAAGAAATAAGATAAATTATATGAAAAAGTTTCATTCTAATATAATAAAGAGATTGAGCATAACATTCTTTATTGCATTCAATGAGAGACGAAAAAATATTATTAGTCTCATCTCAACAACCACTTTCAATTTCAAGAATTATTTGTATATTTTTAAATATTTTATTTTGTTGGGTTTTTATGCAATATGTGATCTATTTCCATTTGTTTCTAATTTTTTAATAAAGGATGTTGCACTTGATGTCCATATCATCAGCAATAAAAATTTCATGTACAATGTTTCTTATTTTTTAAAGTATATCACTTTGATTAAGTTATATTAACTTGTTACATTAAATCTCTCTCTATATAAGAACTTTACGTGACTATGATATGGTTATAATATGTTATTTCAATTTATTTAATTTCAACATTAATAAATATTTACGTAATATTAAAATAATTTTTTTTATTTATGTTCATTAACTTTTGCAATTCATAGTAACTCAAAACAAGTTCTAATCAATAAAAAAACATTGTTGGACTTATCTAAATGAGCTCTATCCATTTAAGTTTTACTTTTTTATTTCTTAAAATGTTATTTTTTATTATTTTCTCTTACATCTCCAATTATTTTGTTTCATGCGTGATTTGCTGATAGAGAATATCACAGTTGAACTCCTTAGTATCTTGAAATTCTACTTTTTTCCCTAATTCATCTATGTTTTTCAAAATTTTTTTCTTTAATTTGTTTATAGTATTTTAAGACTCTAATTTTCTTCTTATTTGAGCATTGTTATGATAACATCAATTTATCTTATTTTAGCTTTAATATACATTTCCAAGTGAGGATTTGGACTATTATGTAGTTAGATACATGGATAGGAACAACTATAAATATCAAGTAAATGTGGTAGAAGATAATCATAAAAGTTATAGCGATATTCATACAAAAGGGAAAACTAGGCACTTCATCATTCCTTTTTGGTGCAATCCTATTGTATAATAAGTTTGTATATATCATTGTTAGGTTATGGTTATTGGTGGCTACTACATCACCTGGTTTTCAATGTACTACTTGATTAATGTTATAATGATGTGGGTGGTGCACATATTATGTGGACTTATTATTCTATTAACAAAAAATTTCAAGAACTTAGTTTCAGAATGCTTCCTTTATCCAAATTGTATGATCAATTTCATGAATTGTCTTAGTACTATGTGTTGTTATGGAATTGTTATGCCAATAAAAAGTGGACTTCACATAGATACAATTTGTAACAAATGAAACCAATATTTCTAAAGGTACAAGTATTTTTATAATAAATTATGATCTAATTTGTTGTGTTTATATCTCTTGGATTAAGGAAGCTAAATCTCATGGCTACTTGTAACATTTAATAATGAAGAATCGGGTCTTCATGGTTTATCTTTCAGAAACTCATGTGGAGACATTTAATTACTATGAGGAGGTTAAACTTTTTGTCAAAAACTTGGACTACATTATTTAACTTTCGACCAGGCTACTTAGGGGAACTGTAGCACTATGGTAGAATTTGGCATGGTTAAGACTATGGATCACTCTTCATAAGTGGTTACTATCAATTGAGATGTTATAACAATGAAATTTGGAGGTGTTGTGTAGTGTATGCATCAAAATACTATATAAACTACTAATTAGCTTCTGACTAAATTGGAGATGCTAATATGTTTTATGGACTATTACTTATGGTAGGGCACTTCAATGACTTACATGCATAGTAAGAGAAAATATAGGAAACAGTTTAGCATTGGCCAAGCTTAAAATGAATTCTCTAACTCAATTCATGATTTGGATCTAAATATCCAAGGTTTCATTGGAAATTAGTTTACTTAGTGTAATAACAAAGAGGGGAATACCTATATTTATTAAATATTATATATAGCTTTTATCAATATTGATGGTATGCAAGCCTTCCTAAGCAACACTTTTCCCTCACATGACCTCACGCGACTACGCATTACTGTTATAGTTTAGACAATAATTATGGGAAAAACTAAATGGAGAACCCATTTTTAAAACATTTGATTATGTTTTCCCTAATAAATTAATGTATTTAATATAGAATGTCTATTAGAGGAAACCCAATGGATAGTTTGTTACTAAATTTTATAAACCTTTGTCAACATTAAAGAAATGGAGCATAACAAAGCTTGATAACATCCATAAAAGTCTCTACCAATTAGAATAAGGAATGTAGGAGCTTCAACATATGGAATCAATGGGTGGCTTGACTGAGCTAGTAAATGATCTTTTGGCATAGCCTATTTTTTCATATCACATTATATCTAGGTGACACTTGAGAACTAAACACAGTTCTTGTAGGAAATAGATACCTTTACTTTGTAGAGCAACTATATCTAGCAACATAAAAATGACATTGCGAATCTAATATCCTCCCTAACTGATATTAAAAACATCTTTTTTTCATTTTTTGTAAGAAATGGTGTAGCCATCTATAGTATGAACCTTTTCCACCATTCTAGCATTTGATAATTACTAATGACGAATATAACACTACACTTATGACTCACATCATTGATGATAGGATCGAATTTATGATGATGTCCAACAAAACAAATAAATCCCATGTTATGGATGGATTCTCAACTAAGTTTGTGAATGGTTTTTGGAAGATCATATAGATAGACATTTTTATAATAGCTAAATAATTCTTTAAAGATTGCTTTAGGCCAAAAAGTTCAAAAGCCATGCTAGCCATAGTCATTCCTAAAGTTGAAGGAGCATCAAAACTTATGCAATTTGGGCTCATAAGCCATTGTATTAACATTTACAAAGTAGTGACAAAATTTTTTGTGGTTAGACTAAAGGTAATGCTTCTTCAAATCATTGTTAGGGAGAAAGTTGCTTTTGTGTTAGACCATGTTATATCTAATAATTTTTTTTGACATAAGAAATCAAAACTTGTTTGCACCTGTCTACTTTAATAGAAGGTTTGATGGTAATAAAATTAGATATAGACAAAGCTTATGGTTAAGAAATAAGAAATTTGTGTTCGAATAAGGCTTATATTGCTACTCCAACATTTAGGATTATGTTTAATGTTATTTATCTAAAATTGATCAAATCAACTAGGGTCCTTAGATAGAGATGTCCTTTCTCTCCATACTACTTTACTATTATGTCTTAGTATCTTTTATTGCTTATTAGGATCAACTTGATCTTGCTATTACAATTGGTTTCACAATTGGCCCTTCTTCTTAAATGATTATAGACCTCTATATATTGACCAGTTGATGATTTATGCACCTAGACGATATGTTATAATGGAGAGCATTTAGGATATTATAGAGTAGTACAGGCATCACTCAGGTTAGTGATGAATCTAAGCAAAGTTAGAGTGTTATATAGTAAAGGGATGGAGTACAAGTGTGAAAAGTTGACTTATGGAAATTTTCATAGACATAATTGAAATATCTAGGAAATCAATTATATCAACAAAACTTTAGAAAAAACCTTGATTATGTGGTTAATCATGTAGAAACTTTTGTCAAGATGTATGATCAAATCACTCTTAATGGTGGGAAAAAATGCCATGATTAACATGATTTTAACTGTTAACCATACTTTTTACTTAGCCTACATTGTAATTCCAAGCTAAACTATTGTAGAATCATAAAATGTTACATCATGAATTATGAAGTAATTTAAATGATAGTAGTGCAAACTACTATGCCTATTGAGAAACACAACTCCTCTTAAGGAATGTCACAGACTTTGATTTCATAGTTTGTTAACATTGTAGTCAAGGTTAATTACAAAACATGGTAGGTGTAGAATTTCTCAAAAAGTCTATTCATTTGTTTAATCCATTAGATTAAAATATTTTATGACAAGTATTGCTCTACATATGTCTTGTGGTTCATCTCATACATGCAAGTTACTCAATATTAGAGCCCTAGACCACAAACATTATGATTTTAGTGAATTATTGCAAGAAATTTTTTTTCCTTTTTTATTGATACTTTCCTTCAACTTTCCTATTGTTACATAAACAACCAATCTTAACATGGATATGGTGCATCTAACATTTGTAGTAGAGCTAATTAAGGAGCATAAGGTGTAGGATCACAGAATGACTCAAAAGTTGTCTATGTCTGATTTTGTATTTTAGTTTCGATATTGTCCTTCATTTAAGTCAAATAAAATGAATGTGTTGTGCTTCAAATTAAGTGAGGATATGGTGTTGGACTAAAAGATTATATGCAACAACATGTATTAGGCCATAATCCATTAAGAGAGGCTTCAAAAGTGTAGATGCAACATGGAGTAAGCATTTTCCTTTATAGATTAGCATTAAATATGCTTCCTGCATACACTTTGCTTCATTCAAGAGAGTTGAGATGTCTAAACTTTTTCCTTAGTGATGCACTACTAATGAAGATGTGAAACATTGTTTCTAGGAGTGCTATATCATGAAATAACTCTTGACTAATAGCTTTGTAAATGATTGATTCACTCATGTTGAAATTAACTGTAAGGAGATCACTTCTATTTTTATGTTCCTTAATTGGACATCTATGAATATGTAGGTGGCTATGACTTATTAAGTAGTGACATGTGATTCTCTAACTTTATTGACCCTTTAGCATAACAAGAATTTGTAGGCATAAGTGCAAACTTTCTTCAATTTACCTACACATCAAAGGAGCTATTGCATTGTAGTTGTTGCTTGCCAACACTCTCTGTTCATGTTCACTGAAAGCTTAGGTGGTCTTGATTGGTTGTTTGTTATCTCTTGTTAGACTACTCCTCCAATGGGTTGGATTAAATTTAGTTGTGATATTGTTGTACTTAATGGCTTCAATGCTTGAATTAGGATTGCTACATAGAATGATATAGTTAGATCTATTACAGCCATTATTAATTTCCACGCAATAATGATTGAATCAGATTAAATTATAGCCATTACTATAGTTAATTAGTTGCATTTTATCAACACCAAATAATAATTTTTATAGTGGTTCTTATCCCTCATAATGTATGAAGGCCAATATTCAAAACATTAGGTTTCTCATCATGTATTTTTATATGATTTTATTTGAGAGTGGGTAATGCACCACCCAAACATCTTTAACAACATCTTTCTATTTATTTTAAGTATGAAAATTATTAAAGAGAATATATTGTAGGATTCTATCATTACATTATCAAGGATTATAAAGTCTTTGATTTCTTATAACGTGCTAAAGGATTTTATAAAGAGAAACATCAAGTAATCCTTGGTTAGCATCATTTATGAGCAAGACTAGGATGGTATCTAATCATCTTCAAGCCCCTAATACTCTTGTAATGGTTTTTCTTTGATAGATCCAACAATTTTAACTTCGACTGTGATATATGCATGGCAAAATTGTTTCTCTAAATCATTACTTTTATTTTAAAGGACATCAAAATAGGATCAAAATCTTTTGATGTTTATCCATGGTAATGTATCTAGAGCATGGTCATTTTTTGAACACTTTTGTTTCTTCAAGTAATGATGCTACAAGAATACGTGGCAAGATAAAGACAAACTACATCATTTAAAAAAAGATTATGGCAAGCAGTGTACACCGACCAAAATAATGGTGTAACTGAGAGCTTTTTATCTATAATAACTTAAACATGAACTGTTGAAGATAGAATTATTTTGGCTGCTAAAAAACACTTACTGTCCAAAGGATAATCATTAAGAGATTTAGATTGTACTCCTAATTATAGAACACATGGAACTGGGTATTGTTATCAACTATCAATACCTCTCCACATCAAGATTGAGCAATTTGCATGTTTGCCACCATTCTTAGATGTTGTAGCCATTCTCAAGCTCTCTTTAAAACCAAACCCTAATTTTTTATCACCCATCATAGCCATGTTAAGCCCCTTTACTACCATCAAAAGTTGATATGATAAAAATTTGAGTGATGCATCACCTACCCTAACATCATGTGGTATGACAAGTTATCATAATAATTTAAGGAACTGGGTGAAAGCCCACATCAAAATTTTACCTAATAAATACATCCCCTAATAAAGTTAAAATATGATGAATGTGTTAGCTCTTAAATTGTTATGGATTTTTTAGTAGCATGGGCATACAATTAACAAGAACTATTTTTTTGAGTCATTCACTATTTCATAGTTTAAAAATATTCATAACTACACTTGCATTGACTAACCATTATGACAAGCATATGACTACTGGTAAGATCAGCCACATAGAAACACAAAAGAAAAGCTTTAGGCATATCCTCATTTCATAGTTTACATGTTCACCATGTTTGGCGACCCTCCACAAAGGAAGAGCGAATGCTGCCTTGTTTGGATATTATCCATCAAGTTTTGAAATGTTGACGCTTAATAACAACATTCTTTGATGAGAAACCTCCTTGGTAGAGAACGAAGAACAAAATGAGTGATTCCCAAGATTATGCCAACATGAAAATAGGGAAGATTACTTGTTCAATAGCATTACAAAATGTCAATAGTTCCAATGCAAAAGAACTGTTGCATCAGCAAGATAATCAAATGACAAAATAGAAAAGTAAGAAACATATAAAATTCTTTCTTTGCAAGGTTTGATTACATGAAAAAGCCCTACACATAATAACCAACCACACCAAAAGGTAGCCAAGCCATAAGAAGTTGGACCATAGAAAACATCTCTTATGCAAAAATGATCTCTTGCCAATCAATCCCATTAGTCTAAGGATATTCAAAGATTTATAAAAAGAAGCAAAAAGGGTTTAATTCTAGATCGAAGGACTTAGCTAGAACTCATATGGCATGTCAACCAACAAACCTTAGAAATATGGCACAGGTATACAAATCATCCATTATGACCTACACCAATCAAACAATCATTAAAATGGCCGAAAAGTATTCCACCTACCAAATCAAGGATGTTGAACACTACTAATATAACTATAAAATGTTTTGCCCAAGATATATGACAATTAGAACAAGAACATTACATGCTCCAAACTTGGCCAACCATGAAGAAGCACCATGTTATTCACAAAAAAAGTTATAATTACAAAACTGACAAGTCACGCTTGTGGTGCTCTACCAAGCGGCAAGCATATGAAGACATTGCATGAGGGTGAGGCTTGCCACATGCCCCATACTTTTGTAAAGAAACAACATACTTAACCAACACATGCACGAGTGCAATTTGCACCATCGATGTTTCACTATGACATAACAAAATATCACACCAAACAAAGCCTTGAGTTGTTAGAAAGTATTAAAATTTTACATTGCACCATGTCAAGTCCCCATTAGACAAACACCTCATTCTGGCTTCAATTATCCTAAGAAATGATAACAGTTAGAAAGAGCTACATGTTTTAGAGAAAAATGTTGCACTTGTAGAATTCCAATACACAGGACATAGGGATGTTGTCATGTGTCATACCAAAGGATAAGAGCATGGATGGGATAGACATTACTAAGAGCACATGGCATCGTCAGACTTTCTCTAAAAAATGAACAAAACTAAATCTCATAGTGGCCACATAGAGAAAAAGTGACATTTTCTACCTGCACAAAGACAGATCTCGCAATAATACATCATCTTATGCATGTACAAACACATCGTAGTGCTAAAAATTGCAAAAACTATTTCATCATAAGTCACTTGTTCAGGATGTCACAAGGCACTCTTTAGAATAATGGACTATCATGCATGATTAAAGATGTAGCACAATATGCACAAACCCTAATGTGTACTGCACCATCAAACTTTTTCTTCATCATAAGCTACATCGTGCCGAACATAAACACTTCCAAATTGCATGCTTTGATAATTTCATCAATATTGAAGACAAGTCTTCTAATAGGACATCATCTTATCAATGTGCCAGTAGTCCATCACAAAAACATCCAAAAAGAAGTTGCACTATGTAGGCCCCAATAAACACATGCATTGGATATAAATGGACTATCCATATTTGTTGTTGCATGTGTGAATTGTACACTAATAGTGCTGTAATGTGCCCATTGCTCTACCACACATGTTGCTTCAGTAGCCTGAAGCTAGGATGATGTTGGGCACATATGAACTAGCCTTTAGAAGTGGACATAGTGTTATAACACATGTAGTTTTGTATAGTGTGTGATTAAGGGTGTAGCTTTGCATGCATAGACCTTAACACATATTACATAAATCAACTTCTGCTTTACTACAAGTCACACTACCCTGCACATTGCCCCCTATGGATTGAATATTATGTCAATTCAATCATGAACGAATATGTCACCCAATGGTGCTTCACCTTATCCATGTGCCAATAACCCGTAGTGTTAAATATGCCAAATGAGTTACACTTGAAGGTCTCCACAAATCATTCACAAACCATGGCATAATTAAAGACCCTCGTCATGCATGTGCATAGTCACATATCGTGCATGCAGCTACAGTGGTGTGTTGCCAGAGTTGTAGTCCAACATGCACAAACCCTAATGCATTTTGCAATATCCAACATCCACTTCATCGCAAGTTACACTATGTCACATATTGCCACCTATAGATAGCATTTTGTTACAATTTCACTGAGGAATAATTGAAGTCTCTTTTAATAATTCGTCACCTTATCCAAGTGCCAGAAAGTCAAGGCATAGAAAATCTTAAAACAGGATTGCACATTGTTGGCCCCACAAACCACGCACATAAGATGCCCTTAAGAAGTCACAAAGTGCATGCAAACTAGTTGTTGTGCACACACACAACTTCAACTTCATAGTGAATCAAACTGCACCCCACATTGCCTTTTATGGACTACATAATATGACAATTTTGTTAACGAATAAGGAACTTCTCCCAATAGAGTGGCTCTGATTTCATTCCCCAAGTAAACATAAGCATTTACACAATTGTCAAATAAGTTTAATTTTACCTCAATCGAAAATTGTTCGAAAATTCTTTGAAGTACAAAAAAATTGAAAAAAAGTAATGCATGATTGTTTTAATATTACATTTATATATTAAAGCTAAAATGTGATTAATTGATTAATTTTGTGATAACCAAATTTAAATGATCAAAAGGTTACTTGAAAGAACATTTAGAGTTAAATAGTAATATAGCCAAATCAATTTTACAAAAAAAGCGTATTAAAATAATTATGATTTTAACATTAAGTAAATAAATTTTAAATATAAAATAAGATAAATTGAAGCAATATAGTACAATAAAATAAAAATAATGTAAATACTATTTGTGAAATGATTTTGAGATAATTAATAACATAACCAAATAAGAAGAAAATATTTCAAGAAATAAGATAAATTGTATGGAAAAGATTTATTTCAAGATATTATAAAAATTAAGGGTAATATCCTCAATCATCAAATTTAGGAAAAAAATATAATTCTTAAAACTTAAAAAGGAATATTGAACTTGATAATGCTCTTTGAGGTGAGTCCAAGGATTCTTGTTTCCTCTCGATTGGTCCACATTTGGAATAAGTGTGAATCAAAAGAGTAAATAAGAATAAATAAAAATAAATTAGTGTTTAATATCAAGCAAATATTTATTAGAGTTAAAATGATTTAAATTGAAGTAATGTAATATAACTAACATAAATAAAAATAAATAATATTAAATATATATTTTAATCTTAAATAAATATATAGTAAATCTAAAATTAGATAAACTGAATGAATCAAAATACAACCAAATCAAAGCTATGAAAAGGTCATATGAGAAGA